>PVIW01011658.1:0-36331 GCA_004026585.1 Noctilio leporinus | reverse complement strand
TTTAGGTGGATTGAGGTATAGGGGGGATTAAGAATATGTGAGGAGTAACTTTTGCAAAGGATATGTTGGGGCTTAATAGTTCATATTGCTCTCGGTATAATTCAGGTGCTTGAGATTGGCAGCAATCCCTTTCCTGAGGCTGCCTCTTTTTCTTGGTCAGGACTTTACAGTCTATAGTCTATATTCTAGCCAGTCTTGGAGCATGGCAGGGCCTCTGATTGTCACAGTAGGGCTGATTGTGAGTGTCCGCCCCCTGGTAGGCTGGGCCTTCTGCAGCCTGGCTGGGTTTTAGGGCTGCCGGTGTTCTGGAGACCGCAGGGAGCCCCCTCCCACTCCTGGCAGAGGTTCCTGCCCAGGACACGCAGTCAGCACTTCTGCAGGGCAGCCCGCAACTTCGCAACTTCGCTGGTCCCTGTGACGACTGGCCCCACCCCCGCAGTTCCGGGAGGAGGCCAGGCCTGTCTGTCAACACTGTCCGGGGTCTGCCTACACTGTCCCGCCCTTCCGGGGTAGGCACCACGCCTCCAAGCCAACCAGCTCTCGTCGGAGTCCTTTACGCGGCCTCTGTGATGAGACCCTCCCAGGCGTAGGCAGTGAGGCCTTTGTCTCTGGCAATGGCGGGTCAGTTACCCCCGCCACTAGTTCCAGCTCGCGCCGGCTCACCGTTTGGAGTTTCCTTGGAGCCTGGGGGCCTGTGTGCTTGCGCAGGGCTGGGCCTCCCCCCTCACAGGGGCTTCTAGCTGCTGTTTCCCCGGTGGCCCAGCAGCACCGTTTTTGGCCCTCTCGCTGCCCCGCCGGTGCACTTCCCGCTCCCCCACTCAGGCTTTCCACTGGACTCTTCTCCTCCTCCCCTAGCCCCGCACGGTGCCTCCTCTCCCTGTTGCTGGAGTGAGCCTCTCACATAGTCCCTCCTCTGAAAGAGTTCAATTCCGTGTTCCCTATGGCGTTTGCCCTCGCTGCGCGCACTTCACTGTTGAGACTTCCAGTCACCAGGGAGCCCGGAACTGGCCCCAGTTAAACGCGCCCCTCTGGGCAGAGCCGCCCCTGCCCAGAGCCGACCTGGGCCCGCTGGCCGGTCGGTCGGGAACGCCTCACCTACTGTCCTGCTGGCCTCCTCTGCCTCTGGGCTGTGCTCCCCTGTGTCCAGATGCTGCCCGTTCCAATGCCTAGGGTCCTGAAGACGTCTCACACTCCCTATCCTGTCCTCTAGCTGCTTTGGTACTCGAGAACACCATCAGCACTGCTCTCTACTCTGTCGTCATCTTCCCTCCTCCTAGTTGTAATTTTGATGTGATTGTGCAAAGAGGTGAGCCATACCTGTCTATGCTTCCATCTTGACCACTATTTTCTCTTATTTTTTAATTATGGTAAAAAGCATATAGCATAAAATTTACCATCTTTACCATTTTTTTAAACTTAATTTTATTGTTGTTGTATTACATCCATCCCCTTTTTACTCCCCTCTATCCCCTTCCCCACCCACCCACTCCCCACAAAGTCCATCCCACTTGTTAGCCATGTCCATGGTTCTTCTATACTAATTCCTTGACTAAACTGCTCCCCTTCTATGTCTCCTCCTCCCCCTTCCACCTACCGTCTGTCCACTGAAGGTCTATTCATTGTATTCATATATCTGGTTCTGTTTTGCTTATTTGTTTGTTTTGTTCATTAGTGTCCTAAAATGGGTGAGATCATATGATATTTGTCTTTCACTGACTGGCTTATTTCACTAAGCATAATACTTTTTAGTTCCATCCATGTTGTTGCAAAGAGTAGGAGTTTCTTCTTTCTTTCTGCTGTATAGTATTCCATTGTGTAAATGTACCAACGTTTTTTGATCCAATCATCCACTGATGGGCACTTACGCTGTTTCCAGCATTTGGCTATTGTAAATAGCGCTGCTATGAACATAGGTGTACATAGGTTCTTATGAATTGGTGTTTCAGAGTTCTTTGGGTAAAGCCCTAGTAATGGAATTGCTGGATCAAAAGGCAGTTCCCTTTTTAGTTTTTTAAGGAAACTCCATATTGTTTTCCCTAATGGCTACACCAACCTGCCTTCCCACTAATAGTGCACCAGGGTTCCCTTTGCCCCACATCCTTGCCAACACTTGTTGTTTGTTGATTTGTTGATGATTGCCATTCTGACAGGTGTGAGGTGGTATCTTATTGTGGTTTTAATTTGCATTTCTCTGATGGCTAGTGATGTTGAGCATTTTTTCATATGCCTCTGGACCCTTTGTATCTCTTCCTCAGAGAGTTGTCTGTTCATGTCCTTTGTCCATTTTTTAATTGGGCTGTCTGTCTCCCTGGTGTTGAGTCGCATACATTCTTTATATATTTTGGATCTCAGACTCTTGTCTGAGATATCATTGGCAAATATGTTTTCCCATACAGTTGGTTCCCTTTGAATTTTGCTGGTGTTTTCTTTAGCTGAACAGAAACTTTTCTGTTTGATATAGTCCCATTTGTTTACTTGTTCTTTTATTTCCTTTGCCGTTGGAGAAGTATCAGTAAACATATTTCTGCATAGGATATTTAAAATTTTACTGCCTATATTTTTTTCCAGGACCTTTATAGTGGCACTGCTTATGTTTATATCCTCTATTCATCTTGAGTTTATTCTGGTGTATGGTGTAAATTGGTGGTCTATTTTTATTTTTTTTGCATGTTGCTGTCCAGTTCTCCCAATACCACTTGTTGAAGAGATTGTTTTCACTCCATTTTATGTTTCTTCCCCTTTTTCAAATATTAATTGACCATAGAGTCCTGGGTTTATTTCTGGGCTCTCTATTCTGTTCCATTGATCTATATGTCTATTCTGATGCCAGTACCAGACTGTTTTGATTACAGTAGCTTTGTAGTATATTTTGATATTTGGTATTGTGATTCCTCCTACCTTGTTCTTCTTTCTCAAAATTGCTGTGGCCACTCATGGGTGTTTTTGGCTCCATATAAAGTTTCAAAGTATTTTTTTCTATCTCTGTGAAGTATGTCACTGGCATTTTAATTGGGATTGCATTGAATCTATAGATTGCTTTGGGTAGTATGGACATTTTAATGATGTTAATTCTTCCCACCCATGAACATGGTATATGCTTCCATTTATTTGTATCTTCCTTCATTTCTTTCTTCAGTGTTTTGTACTTTTCTGAGTACAAGTCTTTTACCTCCTTGGTTAAGTTTATTCCAAAGTACTTTATTTTTCTTGTTGCTATGGTAAATGGGATTTGTTTCCTAGCTTCTATCTCTGATGGTTCACTGTTGGTATATAAAAATGCCTTTGATTTCTGAGTATTGACTTTATATTCAGCTATTTTGCTAAATTTGCTATTAGGTCAAGTAAGTTTTTGGTGGAGTCTGTCAGGTTCTGTATATACACTATCATATCATCTGCAAATAATGACAGTTTGATTTCCTCCTTTCCAATTTGGATACCTTTGATCCCTTTTTCTTCTCTGATAGCTATGGTTAGAACGTCCAAAACAAAGTTGGGCAGAAGTGGAGAAAGTGGACAGCTTTGTCTTGTTCCTGATCTTAGGGGGAAAACTTTTAGTTTTTGTCCGTTGAGTATGATGTTGGCTTCAGGTTTAAGGTATACGCCCTCTATTCTAATTTTGCTGAGTGTTTTTTATCATAAATCTTTGCTGTACTTTATCAAATATTTTTCAGCATCTGTTGATATGATCATATGGTTTTTGTCTTTCATTTTGTTGATGTGGTGTATTACATTTATTGATTTGTGATCAAGGATGCTGTACCATCCTTGCATCCCTGGAATGAAACCCACTTGATCATGGTGTATGATTTTTTTTAATTTAATTTTATTGTTGTTATATTACATCTATCCCCTTTTTACTACAACATGAATGAACTTTTTAATGTATTGCTGGATCCGATGGGCCAATATTTTGTTGAGAATCTTAGCATCTATGTTCATCAGAGATATTGGCCTATAGTTTTCTTTCTTAGTTGTGTCTTGACCTGGTTTTGGGATTAGAATAATATTGGCCTCATAGAAAGAGTTTGGGAGTCTTACCTCTTCTTGGGATTTTTGGAATAGGTTGAGAAGGATAGGAGTTAGTTCTTCTTTAAATGTTTGGTAGAATTCACCTATGTAGCCATCTGGTCTGGGACTTGTGCTTTGGGAGATTTTGGATTAGTTCTTCAATTTCACTAGTTGTTATTGGTCTATTCAGGCTTTCTGTTTCTTCTGGATTCAGTTTTGGTCAATTATACATTTCCAGAAAATTGTCCACTTCACCCATGTTGTCGTATTTCTTGTCCTATAGTTGTGTGTTGTAATTTCTTACAATCCTTTGTATTTATGTAGGATCAGTTGTGATTTCTCCTCTGTCATTTCTGATTCTGTTTATTTGGGGCATCTCTTCTTCTTGATGAGTGTCATTAAAGGCTTGTCAATTTTGTTTACTTTTTCAAAGAACCAGCTCTTGGACTTATCAATTCTTTGAATTGTAGTTTGAGTCTCTAAGTTATTTAATTCTGCTCTAATCTTGATGATTTCCTTCCTTCTACTTGCTCTGGGCTTTGTTTGTTGTTGCTTCTCTAGTTCTTGCAGCTTTATGGTTAGGTTGTTTGTGTAAGCTTCTATCCATTTTTAGGTAAGCTTATATTGTAATGAATTTCCCTCTGAGGACTGCCTTTGCTGTCTGTGTCTCATAGGTTTTGGGCTGTTGTATATTCATTGTCATTTGTTTCCAGAAACTCTTTGATTTCATCTTTGATCTCATTGTTAACCCATTCCTTCCTTAAAAGCATGTTATTCAGTCTCCATGAGTTAATGTTTCTGTTTTGTTTTTTTTTCCCAGTGAGGTTGGTTTCTAATTTCAATCCATTGTAACCTGAGAAGATGCTTGATATGATTTCAATTTTCTTGAATTTGTGCAGGTTTGTCTTGTGCCTTACCATGTGGTCTATCTTTGAGAATGCTTCATGTGCATTAGAAAAGAATGTGTGTATTTTGCTTCTTTAGGGTGAAAGGTTCTGTGTATATCATTTAAGTCCATTTCTTCTAGAGTGTTATTCAATGCCACGATATCCTTGGTGTTTTTTTGTTTGGCAGATCTGTCCATTGTTGATAATGGGGTATTAAAATATCCTACTCTTAGTGTGTTGCAGTCTATATCATTCTTGAAGTCCTCCAAGATTTTCCCTATATAATTGGGAGCTCCTATGTTGGGTGCATATATGTTTACCAGAGTTAGATCTTCTTGATGGATTGTTCCCTTAAGTATTATGAAATGTTCTTCTTTGTCTCTTTTTATGGCCTTCATTGTAAAATCTATTTTGTCTGAAGTAAGTATTGCTACTCCAGCCTTTTTTCATGTCCATTTGCTTGATATATATTTTTCCATCCCTTCACTTTCAGCCTGCATCAATCTTTTGTTCTGAGGTGGGTCTCCTGAAGATAGCATATATGTGGGTCATGTTTTCTTATCCATTCTGCTACCCTATGTCTTTTGATTGGTGCACTTAATTTGTTTACATTTAAGGTTATTATTGATTGATATTTATGTATTGCCATTTTCCCCCATTGTACCTGTTTTCCTCTCTGTCTCTCCCTGTTTCTTCATTTTTTTTAAAGCAGACCCTTTAGCATTTCTTGCAATGCTGGTTTGGTAGAGATGTATTCTTTTAGTCTTTTTTTGTCTGGGAAACTCCTTATTTCTCCTTCCATTTTGAATGAGAGCCTTGCTGGGTAAAGTATTCTTGGTTGCAGGTCTTTTTTTTTTTTCCCCCATTGGAATATTTTTTGCCATTCCCTCTAGCTTGTACTGTTTCTGTTGAATAATCATTTGATAACCTTTTTGGATCCCCCTTATATGTTATTAGCTGTTTCTCTCTTGATGCTTTTAGGATTCTCTCTGTCTTTGAAATTTGCCATTTTAATTATAATGTGTCTTGGAGTGGGTCTGTTTGGCTTCATCCTCATTGGGACCCTCTGTGCTTCCTGAACTTGAGTAACATTTTCAATCATCATTTTAGGGAAATTTTCTATCATTACTTTTTTGAAGAGGGTTTCCATTCCTTGTTTCTCTTGTCCTTCTGGTATCCCTATGATACAGATGTTGTTATGTTTCATGTTGTCCTGCAGCTCTTTTAAAACATCTTCATTCTTGTTCAGCCTTTTTTTATTCTATTGCACTGTGTTAGAATATTTTTCTACATTGTCCTCCAGCTCGTTGATCCGATCCTCTGCTTCCTCTAGCGTGCTGTTGATTTTTTCTACTGTATTCTTCAATTCAGAAATTGTATTCTTCATTTACTCCTAGCTCTTGCTGATAGTTTCTATGTCCTTTTTAATGCTGGTTAGTTCTCAGTAAGTTCCTTGTAGCTTCCCTGGAGTTGTTTGTAGTTTTCTTTGAGCTGGCTGAGCTCATTGAGCTTCTCTATCATCATTATTTTGAATTCCATATCTGATAGTTTGCTTGCCTCTGTTTCATGTAGTGATCTTTCTGTGGGTTCCTCCTTTCCTTTTGGTGATAGACTGTTTCTTTTTCTCCCCAGTTTTAGATTTCTTTGTAATCCAATCTGACTGTGATCTGCCAAACTCAGGCCCTGCTGGGCTAGACAGTAAGGTTCAATTGTAATCCAATGGATCAGCCATCAGCTCAGGTGCAGCCTGGTGGGACAAATTCAGATGTAAATCAGTGAATCTGTGATCAGCCACCAGGCTCAGGTGCCATTGGGCTAGGCAGCAAGATCCAATTGTAATCAAATGAATCTGTGTTTGGCCACCAGGCTCAGGAGCTGCTGGGCTAGACAGCAAGGTTCAACTGTAATCCAATGAATCTGTGATTAGCCACCAGGCTCAGGTGGCCCTGGGCTGGACTGAAAGATTCTTTTGTACTCCAGTAAATCTGTGATCAGCTGCCAGGCTAAAGGGCCACTGGACTTGACTGAAAGATTCTATTGTAATCCAATGAGTTTGTGATTAGCCGCCAGGCCCAGAGGCCAATGGGCAGAGCAAACCAACTCAGTTGTGAACTAATGAATCCACAATAAGCCACTAGGCTCACTTGCCACTGTGTGGGGCTGACTTGTCTGGCCCAGCTGCAAGTCAAAGAGTTTGTAATCAGCTGCTGGCCCAGGCTCTGCTGAACGAGAACTGACTCAGTTGTGAAGCAATGAATCTAGGATCAGCCACCTGGCTTGTACACCACTGTGCAGGGCTGATTGACCCAGCTTTAAGTCAGAGAGTTTCTAATCAGCCACCAGGCCTAGGCACTGCTGGGCAAGAGTGCCAACTATTGTATCTGTGCTCAGACAGGGCAGGGCAGGAAAGGTTTATTTAGATGTAAATCAGAGAATTGTTATCAGGCACCAAGCTCCAGTACCACTGGGCAGGGCAGATTGCTTTCAGTGGGTGGGGCTATGAGGACCCTCATAGGGAAGCTGCTTGGTGCTGCTTGGTTCACTGGAGGTGTGGGCAATGAGTCAGCACTGGGATCCCCATAGCCACCTCCCCACCTCTCTCCTCATAGCCACCACCGCAAACTCTCCCTTGCGTCTCCAGCCCTCTCTGCCCTCCCTCCACTGGATCCCAGGGTAGGTGGGTGCCAACATTTTTTCGATGTGGTCACTCTAGTATTTCTCTGTCTCCAGGACTCTCTCAGGGTAATAAACTCCACCACTTTCCGCCCTTCTCAGCCTTATGTTGCTCTTCTCTCTGCCGTGTTGCTGAAGCTGGGACACCTAGATGGGGGACCATATCCCACCATTTTCAGGTGGAGCCCCCGGTTCCATTCCTTTGGCTGCTCTCTCTGGTGTGATAAAGCATCCTCTTCTGTTCTGTCTGTGGTTATAGGACTTCTTTCCAGCTGGTGCTCTATTGGTAACTCCAGCTGACTTTTTCTCCAAAAAAGTATTTCCAGCTGTGACCTGGGAGGAGATTGGTGTAGCTTCACTTATTCCCCAGCCATCTTGCCGAGTATGTTAACCACTTTTAAGTGTACAATTCAGTAATGTTGAGTGCATTCACATTGTTGTTCAACAGATCTCCAAAACCTTTTTCATACTGCAAAACTAAAGCAATACTCATTAAACAACCTCTCCCTATTTTTCTCCCCTCACCATTCTACTTTCTGTCTCTGTGAGCCTGACTGATCTAGAATATCATATAAGTAGGATCATATGATATTTGTCTTTGTATTATTGGCTTATTACACTCAGCATAATGTCCTCAAGGGTCATCTATGTTATAGCATCTGTCAGAATTTCCTTCCTTTTTAAGACTGAATAATATCCCATTATATGTGCACCATATTTTGCTTATACATTCATCAATGGACAATGTAATTGCTTCCACTTTTTGGTTATTGTGAGTAATGCAGCTATGAGCATGGGCGTACAAATGTCTCCTTAAGACCCTGCTTTCAAGTCTTTTGGATATATACCCAGAAGTGGGATTGCTGAACATATGGTAATTCTTTTTTTTTTTTTTTTTTAAGAAACCACCATACTATTTTTTCATAACAGCTGCACCATTTTATAATCCCACGAAGTGTTCCAATTTCTCCACATTCTTATCAACACTTGTCATTTTTTTTTATAGTGGCCATTCTAATGGATGTGATGTGATATCTTATTGCATTTCTTTAATAATTAGAGATAGTGAGCATATTTTCATGTGATTGTTGGTCAGCTGTATATGTCTTTGGAGAAATGTCTGTTTAGGTCCTTCCCACATTTTTTTAATTGTTAGCGGGAGGTGGTTGTTCTAGGAAGAGCATCTTGAGCTAAGTATGAAGAGACAAACAAGTCTGGGCAGATAGAGAGGAGATAGGCTTTTCTCAAGTCAGAAGTTAGATGACCCAATCAGGATACTTTAAAGTAGGTTTCTGGTGTGCTATGCTGACCAGATGGGCAATGAGGGTGGGCAAAGTGTCTGAATCAAGTCCCTGGGACAATTTTTTCAGCATTTAAAAGGCTGGGGGCCTACTTAGCTAAACTAAAGCTCTGCATTTAAAGGGAAATATCTTCCTTGTTACTATAGTTTCTCAAGTATGTCCCTTTTGGGGAAAGGGCACTCAACTGTACCTTCTTCAAAGTGACTGATGGAACAGCCCTTTTTATTTCTATTATTATTTTGATCTTCAAGTAATTGATACTTTGACCCTCTCTTTACCTCCCTCTGGCCTGCTGTGGCTGGGGCAAGAACCCACATAGGAAGAAAGCTGAGGCAGCAGGATCAGATTGGTACAGTCTTGAGACATCCTTGGAACACTGAAGGTGGCACACTGCTCTGCCTCTCAGGCTACCTCACCAGCCAATGGGTTTTATGGCCCTCTGTCTACACTGAAAGTGGGAGATGGCCTAATCTGTCAGTATTGAGCTCTCCCCTGAGAGTCCCCTCACCCACATGAACCAGACCAAAGATCTAGCTACACATTTTGTGTAGGGAAATGCTTCCAATACACTGTTATGAAGTAGGTGATAAGAAAGTATTACTGCATAAGATTCTTATTGAAAAACAGAGCCAAAGGACAGTGAGGTGATATACCTCAAATATTAATAGTGGTTGTATTCAGGTTATGAAATACAGATGAATTTTTTCTTTGTGCTTTTCTGTATTTTCCAAGTTTTTGACCATGAATATGTATTACTTTTGTAATCAGAGAAAGGACAGCACATGGTAATTTTAAAAAGCCTTTGTTGAGCTTCATGCCCACTTGGGCTTCGTGCTCTTATAGATTTCACACAGCAAATTTTAAAGTCCTTGCCCTTCAGAGCTCCTCTTCCCAAATATGCCTGCTGACCTGCTCAAAGATCCAACAACATTCCTGGGGAGACACAGAACAGCCTTTGTCACCAGACCAGTTAGAAGACAGGAGATACCATGGGGTTGATGATCCAGGTGCATGACAAAACATGATGAATCCAGGGCATTCCCTGGGAACTGGGGTTCCCTTAATCTCTTCTCAGGCAACCCAGGACACCCTCAGCCTTCCTGAAGGCAGCCTTGCAGATGAGATTAAGAAGACCCAGGGATAGTCTCCTATGGGTGGGTGCTGGTGCCTCCACCCAGCAGGGCTGACTCCACATAGCCCAGCTCTTCCTCACTAGAGAAATCACCACATTTTCAGTAACCAGCTAGTTCTTCCATTCTGTCGCTCTCCCTCTCCCCCTCTCTCCCTTTCTCTCTCAATGGCCCTGGTAATGGAACTGGAATCAATTAGACTGAGAGGAAACTGAAAGACATTATCTTGATTTGAATCAGTGGTATAAAAACATGGTAAGTCTCTGGATTCTAATACCAGCCATTTCCCTTTCTCCCTTGGGGATGGGAGTGGGGGTTGGGGTGGGGATGGGGGATGGAGGTGGGGATCCTGGGTCCTAGAGATAGCCCTGTGTGAGAAAGGGGCCTGGGAGGATGTACCGCACAGGGTGGAGATAAAGTAAAGTATTCCCTCTGCACTGTCCATTAGGAGATGAGGCTGTGCCCATTTTTATACATGAGAGATTGAAGTTGTAAGTAAGATCTTTTGAATTTTTTGAGCACCTTCCCACCCCCACAGCTTTTATACAATACGTCCTATTAAACAGGAGGGGAAACTGAGGCTCGGGTGAAAAAGCAGCATGCCCAGAGGCATGGAGTAACATAGCTAGGACTGCAGCCTAGGAATCTCCAGAATCAGGCTTCTCTCCCCAAGCACCTGCTGAGTAAGTTACACAAGCACACTTACCTTCCTGAGCTTCAGGGAACTCTTCCAGGGGAGGGAGGCACCTTGTGTTCTAGTACCAGCTGTCTAAGAGTCCAGATTCCCCCTCAGTCACCAGTTCTGTGGGCCACCTCCTAGCACAACCCCACTGCCTTCGACTTTTCAATCTTATTATGTAAGGTTTGAATATTCCTTACAATCTAAAAGACACCCTATCTAAGGTCCTGAGGAAGAATCTCTGACAAGGGTCTTGTTTGCTAAAATGAGAATAGAGCGCCCCCTCCAGGCAGTTTAATTAGAACACAAGGCCCTACGGTGCCCAAGTGAGCCCCTAAAATCTGAGGATCTCAGCCCTCACTCAATCCAAGATGGGGAGGCACCGTGTTGGGCATGCCCTGGGCCTCACCCCCCAGGACCTAGTAGCCACCCTCCTTCTCCCCCATGCTTTCTTTCCAGGTGCATCCTCAACACACACACCATTTTCTCTTAAACTCCCCACTTGGTAATCGGGAAGTCTCCCCACCCCGCACCGGCCCCTTGCCAACAGACTAGATTGGATTTCTAACTCCCTATGTAGAGCTGATGAGTCCTCATTCCCAGGAGGAACCAAGCACTTTCCTCATCCCTTGCACACACCCACCCACCCCCTTGGAGAGCTCCTTTATGCTCTATTTTTAGTTTCTTGATTGCAAGTGAGAAGTAGGAATCAGAGTATGCCGGGAAACTGCAGCAGTAACCAATCCAGAAAAATGGGCAGCAACATGGGGTGGGAAGAAGGGCTCAAAGAGGAGGTGGAGAGGTGGCTTCTGGATAGCACTGAATTTCAAACTGCCCAGTGGTGGAAAAAAGGGAGGGTGTTACCCATCCCCCTTCTCCCACCCCAGGCCGCCACAGGAAACTGGTTTCCGAAAAGGCACGTGAACTAGAAAGACCCTGAGAGGCCATCTAGCTCAGCCTCTGCTTTCCAGAGTTGGAAACTGAGTCTCGCAACAGGGCTGGGCAGGGCAGTGCCTAAAGACGTAGCTTGATTTCCGAGGCTTCCCTCTCTAGCCCTGCACAATGAAACCCCGTGTCTCGCTCCGAGACATCCTCAAAGCGGCGCCATCTGTCTGACCACCGGGCGGAAAAATGAGGCGCCTCTCCCCCTGCCCAGCCCGGGCCAAGCTCAGCTGGTCACCCTCAGGCGCACCAGTGCTCCCTTCCTTTTGCCCGCCGAAGTCGGTAGTGGAACTTCGCTTCTACCAAATGCATCTTCTCCTGGAGAGAAGACAGAAAAGATGAGGGGGCTCGGAGAGCTCCCCTGACATGCCGCCGCACTCCCTAAATGAATGAACTGGCAGTTCCAAAACGGCGGTGCAATTGGCAGTTATTGCTGGCAGTTTATCAGTATTAACTGATTAGACCCGGGATGATGGATCCTCTGTCTCGCTAAACCCGCCGCCCTGAGGGCCCCATGGCACCCTCCACCGCCCCGGGGTAGCCTGGCAAAACCAGACATTCCTCTCCCTTGCCCCTCCCTGCCTCTGCCTCCCACCCACCCTAGCCCTCCTTTCACTGGCTCCCCATTCCAGAGGCACCCCTCCCCGCAAAAGAGACAGATTTAAATAAATAAAACAAAATTCAAATGAGGACACTAAATCTCCCCGGCGTTTAATTGATGATCATTATGCTTGGGAACCTAAACTCTTTTAATTTTACTGCGGTGCAGGGAGATGAATTATAGAATTACAGGCACCAATTATCAATCACGCCTTTGCTCCCAGTCTCTTGGCTGCCCAGCAGCTCGCCGCCCACCCTCCCTCTCCAAAGCCCGGGTTGAAGAGGCCAGATAATGACTTTGGAAGCAGGAGCTCAGCCTGAGGAGATTATAGGAACTTTGAGTTTGGGGGTGGCCCGTGGGGCCTCTCTCTCTCTCTCCCCCCCCTCCCCGCCCCTCCCTCCCTCCCTCTCTTTCATCACCCCATTTCTAGCACACCACCTTTTCCACTGATTTTTTTTTTTAATCAGCAGAGAAATGAAAATCTTTTTCATTTAGACCTTGGCATTTAATTCATTTTGTACAGGGTAAGGTGTGCTTGTAGTTTCTGTCCCCACACTGGGCAGGATTCCAACAGCAACCTGTGCCCCACCCTGAGCAGCTGCTGCCAGTCTCACCTTACCAGAAGACAGCCTGGTGAGGGGGGATTTAAAGGGGCCTAAGACAGGCTGAGAGCACTGCCCCACTGCGGGCTCTGCAGAGGTTTGCCTTCCATCACTAGGGCCTGATTCCGTTGCCCTCTCCTTCCCGTTCTCCTTCACAGTGAAACTAATAATAATAATTTGAATGATAATTTCCACCAAAGCTGTGAATGATTTGCATTTGTATAGAGCTCTGCAATTTACAAAGTGCTTTCATGTGCATTATCTCATTTGATCCTCCCAATAATCCTGAGAGAGGTCGGTAGAGCAGGTATTTTTGTTATTCAAACGTTTATTCATTCATTCCACTAACATTTATTGAGTTTCTACTTAGTGCCACGCCCTGGGTATACAAAGAAAAGAGGAGGCCTCTTTCCCCAAGGAATTCACATTCCACTGAGGAGACCTACTAAGTGAGCAGAAAATTAAAAAGCCTAGGGGACCTAGTGTTCCACTCCACTGTGGAGGGGCAGGAGGCTCAAAGAGGCTAAGTAACCTGACTACAGTTGACTGACAGGAACAGATCAGGCCCCAAACCCAGTGTACTAAGTTCCAAGTATGTGCCACTGCCACCCCCATCCCCACCCCCCATCACATTATTATATTGTCATCATGTAATTGAGCAAACTGGGGCTTGGCCACATGGTGCCTTGACATATGACCCAACAATTAGTGATGAAGGAAACTGGATTTTATTAACAGGATTTTGATGGGGTGAGGGCTGAGAACACCCCTGCTCAGGGCCCTCCTCTCCCACAAGACCCAGCACTTTCCTTGCTATCCAAGAGACTCCAAGCCAAAACTGTACCCAAAAGTTCCCCATATCCTTATCTGTCCTTAAGCCAGCTGCTCAAACAGACCTCCATCCCACCTGGAATGTGCATGTGTGGGTTTCAGAGTTGCCGCTCTCTCCTTCAGGATCTGGGGTAAACTGTTCTCAGCCTCTGTGTAGTGCTTCAGGAAAACATGTGCCATGTGACACTGGATCATGGTAGAGTCCAGGGAGGCATACATCCCATGAGAGTAGCTTTTTCATATATCCTTCAGAGAAACAGAAGTTTGCCGTTCAGCATTCCCAGTCACAGTTCAGCTCCAAGCACCTCCCACAAATGCATGCTTGGTCAGGTAGGTCCCTGTGCAGCTCCATCAGCTCTGCCGTGGTCTTCTTATTCCAGACCTTGTTGCTGACTCCCATCTACACCCTTTCAGACCATGTGGTTCTTCTTACATCCTTCCAGCCCAGGTGACTTCTTCCTCCTTCTCTCCCAGCCTGGCCTTATTTTGAATGCTTAGCCTGAAACTTCCTAGGTGATCTCATATCTGGCTCCTTCTATCATGTGCTACTCTTGCCAGTTCCTCTATATCTTTTACCTTCTTTTGGCTGCCATCTTTAGTCAGAGCAAGAGTTCCCTGTGACACAGGTGCATCCATCTCCCAAGGCTATGTCATCAATCACTATATGATCTTAGTCATGAACACCTTTCACCCTGGGTGGCAGTCTTCTTCCCTTCAAGAAAGACACAGCTATTCACTTGCCACCATTGTGCAAAGTATTTTGAAGGCCAAAGGCCTAATCATCCACTTCCCTATTCCCCCAATCCAGGTTTGTAAGGGTTTTCTCCTATTTTCAGGGGATTCCTGAAAATACCCCATTACAACCATTGTCTTCATCTAGTCAATTTTTTTAAAGGTCTTATTCATTATTTTTAAAGAGATGGGCAGGGAAGGAGGAAAAAAGGGAGAGAAACATCAATGTATGGTTGCCTTTCACCTGCCTCCAGCTTTGGACCTGGCTTGCAACCAGGTTATATGCCCTGGCTGGGAATTGAACCAGCGACCTTTGGGTTCTCAGGCTGGTGACATTCCACTGAGCTACCAGCCAGGGACTCATCTAGTCAATTTGTTAAAGTGCCTGCATTAATTTATTTCTATCCTTGGGTCCCTTAAATTATCCTCATTGGTAAACAGTTAGGAAAAAAACGTGTGGGAGCTTCTGACACCAAATCGGTCAAGGTCAAGAGTACTATACTGCCACCACACAAAGGGCTGTGTGAATGAATGATGCCAGAGGCCTGGATTCTCACTGGGTGCCTGGCACCTAAGGTTCCTTTCTGTGAGATGCTATGTTGAAGCTTCTGGTCAAGTTTTTATGATTGGCTGATTGGTTGATTAATTAGTTAGTTGTTCATAATATTCTGTTTTATTCCAAAACAGATTTGAGGTGGACCAAGGCGATGCATTCTCTCCTACAGGGGCAAAAAGGAATAAGTTTGGCTTGCTCACTAGTCATTGTTTTATTTACCTAATAGTCCCAGGTTTAGTCTATGGATTAAGGTCCAGTATCTGACACTGGTCCACCACGTTTTTCCCTTCTTTGTTTTTCTTTTTAATCCTCACCTGAAGATGTGTTTATTGACCTTAGAGAAAGAGAAAGGGAGAGAGAGAGAGAGAGAGAGATATCAATGTAAGAAAGAAATATAAACATTGAGAGAGAAACATCCATCCATCCTGACCAAGAATTAAAGTTGCAGCCTAGGTATGTGCCCTGACTGGGGATTGAAGCTGCAACCTTTTGGTGTACTGGATGACTCTCCAACCAATTGGGCTAACCAACCATGGCTGGGCCTCAGCTTCTAAATCTCCCTAGACATTCTGACTGCAGGAGTAGGGAGGGGAGGAATTAACCTTGGCTAGGTAGTTAACTCAGCTCCACCCCCAAAGAGGTTGGGTCCTCAGATTCCTTGTGCAAGAGGATACCCAGCAGAGCCAGGCCAGTGTCTTTGCCTCTTTGCAAAGCTAAATATCTCCAAGAAGAGGTCCTGTAGGGATCACAGCTTGGGTCAGAGCCCACCAGTCTGCTGGCCAAAGCCAATACAACTCTATCCTATCACTAGCTGGCTTCCCTGGGCTCTGGGCCACTGGCCTTCAGCCACAGGCCAGGCACCCAGCCATGCCAGGGAGCCAAGCAATACTGGCATGGAGCAGCTCTATGAAATTCTCCTGAGCCTTGGAAGGCTGAGGTGGAACCAGGACACTGTAGAAATTATGTCTCCATTCTTAGGTCATTCTGAAGACTTACTTTTTTCCAAACTACATTCCTCTCCAGGGTCCAAGCTACAAAATACCCCATTACACATCATTTTATTCCCAAGTCCAACTGTATCCAAGGCCTGCCTCATGAGCTCCACTGTCATCCTGCCTTTCACCTGTTAACCTTCAAAACCTCAACTACCACCTCCTCTGGGAAGCCTTCCTGACTACCTCACCACCAGCACACCAGAGTTGACCTCTGCTCCTCCAGCCTCTCTGGTCTTGCACAGGCCTCACTAAGCCCCTTATCACACACTGTAAGGGAATTAATCTGTCTCTCTTGCTGCTCCTTCTCTGTGCTCCGCACACCTTCAAGATAAGACTGGTTTCTGTCATTCCTGTATCCTGGTGCCTTGGCCATGTTGGACATGAACCACCATTTATAAAACTGAGACCGAGCCCTGTCCTAGGGTACCCAGCTCAGCCTAGTTTGCGCAGCACTTCCTCAGTTTTAGCATGACAAATCCTCCATCCCAGGAAACAAGTCCCTGGCAAAGCAGTGGTTAGTGGCCCATACTTTGCACCTCCTCACTGGAAGCTGAAAGTTGCAATCCTGAAATAATGTCAAACTTGCTTTTGAAGTGGGTTGTCCATGTCTATGATGTTTTCAGGGAAGGGTGAAACTCAGCTGGATTATCCAGCCTCCAGGAGTGGTATTGACCATGTAGGTCTAAGGATTCGGGGAGTTCCAAAATGGATTCACAGGATTTGAACTTTTTGGAACTGGACCTAGATGATTGGAGATCATCTAAGATGAGAAAACTCAGGCCTGGAGAAACAGAATGGCCCATTTAGGATGACCCTGGAAGATTGAGACATTTTAGAGGGGCAGAAGGGACTCTGACAGGGAGTCCCAAACCATAACACAGGCTACCCTCCTGAGCCACGCTCCTGCCCCTGAAACACAGGACATGCCAGGAAGACATTTTCCACCTGCCTCCTGCACAGGCAGAGAGAAGTACTAGTCCAGGCTCTGGGACACAAGCCTTATATTCATTATCTTACGCAATACTTCTAACAAGCTTGTGTCATTTTATAGATGAGAAAACTGAAACCTGGAAACGCCAAAGCATTTTTTCTGCTATCACTCAGCTAATGGTAGTGCCAGGCTTTAAATCACTTGTCTCTGGCTCCAAAGCCCAAACCCTTTCCATCCATCACCAGGCCACTGATCACAGAGTCCAGGCTCCTTCAAATTTGGCTTTCTTTGGATCTCAGGATAGCAGGTGTCAGATGCACCTCTGCTGCTGAGTCAGGTGCTCAGCATCAGGGAGAAGGAGATCCTGAGTGGAGGCTAAGGGCATCGCTCTAGGAAGCAGATGGGCACAAGAGAAGTTGGGGAAGGCCACCATCTACAGTGTTCCCCTGAAATCAGTCTCAGAGCCAGACCAAAGTGAGGTGACTGTTTTATGACTAAAGCTGTCTTGTTCAGAATGACATGCAGAGAAATATTGCAGGGTGGGGGGAACATAGAAGAAAGAAGCAAAGGAGGAATGGAGCAGTCTTCAGGGAGGGTTGCGTAGAGTGGAGAAGGAGTATGAGGTCACGAGTGTGCAGAAGGTGGGATTCCTGCCTGCTGGTTTTCTCCATTCACCCTTCAGCAGCTTACCCTAGGGCTGCAGGATACAAGCCTGATCCCCAGGATGTCCCCCAACTCAGAAGGAGCAGGGACCCACCCTGTCTCTCTGACTTCTATTCTTCCTATAGCCAGCCCTGCAAGCAGCAAAGAATAAACATTTGCTTCTAGCTGAGCCCATATAACAGCCTCACCTGGGTGCTGTCCTGGTCCTGGCAGATGGTCAGAGGCCTCTGCAGCTACCAGAGATTACTGCCTGGACCAACAGCCTGGTGGGTCCACTGCTTGGCTTCACCTTGTTTCAGTGAATACGGGGTGGTGGCAGCTGCTCAGCAAGGACAGGGGATGACAGGGACCCGGTGGGGCTCCCCTCTGTTGTGAGTCAGCTTCAAAGGTGACAGATGAGCTCCTTAACCCCACCCCTGCCTTGCCCATACCCACTTCTCCCAACCTATCTTTCTGGCCCAGACCCCATATCTTCATTGCAGCCTCAAATAGCTGTGCTTCCAAAATGTAAAGTGCTGTTTCTCTCCTAATTACAAAAATAACAGCTGACAAACACATGCCAGAAGCCCCCTCTTTTCCTCCTGAGTTAACAGCCCCATTAGGACAGATTCTGTTATCTTCTATGCCCTCTCCGTATATTTTATGGAATGGCCTCAAAAGTGCTCTGCATTTCACTCTCCCTCTCTCCCTCCCTCTCTCTTTCAAGGCGATGGCTTTGTGAAAGCTGAGGGGGAAAAATAAAGCCTTTTACTAAAATGTCATTCTGGGCAAAGGGGGAGAAATTTTCTAATAGGTCGTCAAATGGTTGCTTTTTTTTTTTTTTTAAGTGTGATAAATTTGGCCTGTCTTAAAAAGACAGCTCAGTGTTGCTTATCCACCGTGATTTGACCAGATAGCCATTTCATAAAACAGACACTGGTCCTTTTGTAATAAATGAAAGCAATAAAACCAAGAGCAGGGCCAGAACTATAATTAAGAATTAGGAGCTGAAAAACAGTGGGTATGTCAATGGTGAGCAGAGACCAGTTTTTGGGCAGGAGAAGTGGGCTGGACCACTAGAAACCTTGGCGGGGCGGGGGGAGGGGGCGCCCTATCAGAAGGAGAGGTGACTGTTTTTGCTCCCCATCAGGAAGGTGCCTCTATTATCCCCATTCCATTTTTCTTTCTCCCTGTCATTTTTTTTTTTTTCATTACTTTTAGAGAGAGGGGAAAGGAGAGAGGCAGAGAGGGAGAGAGACATCAATGTATGGTTGCCTTTCACCTGCCTCCAGCCACGGACCTGGCTGGAGACCTGGCTTGCAACCTGGTTATGTGCCCTGGCTGGAGAATCAAACCTGCGACCTTTGGGTTCGCAGGCCGGTGCCTATCCACTGTGCTACCAGCCAGGACCGTCTCCCTGTCATTTTGGGAGGGTTTCTTCCCTGGACAGATGGGCCCAGGATGGGAGGAGAGCCGAGGAGGGGCTCATCACCCACCACCAAAGCCAAATCAAATGCCCACCTGAAATTCAACTAGAAATCCCTTTGCTCTGTCTGTGCACAATAAACCTCTCAGATGGGGCTACTCCTAAAGAGCTGTCTGTTTAACACAATCTCCATCTCAAGCGGCTGTTCTGCATTTCCTTTTGGCTTTATTAAAACTGATTTTCTATTTGCACTATAAAAACTGATCTGATTAAATTTCCATTTTTCCCCAAAGAGAAGACTCTCTTCTCTTTCTACCCCCACCTTTTCCTCTCCCCTCTCTCCTTGCCTTCCTATCTTTGCCTCCTCACACTCTTCCTCTCTACCTCCTCTCTCTTTCCCCAAACAACTTATTATTTTTAAAGATTTTATTGATTCTTTTTAGAGAGAAGGGCAGGGAGGCAGGAAGAAAGGGAGAGAAACATCAGTGTATGGTTGCCTTTCACTTGCCTCCAGCTATGGATCTGGCTGGAGACCTGGCTTGCAACCTGGTTAAGTGTCCTGGCTGGGAATTGAACCAGCGACCTTTGGGTTCCCAGGCCAGTGCCTATCCACTGAGCCACCAGCCAGGGCTAAACAACTTACTCTTAATTATTCTCCTTCCTTATCCCTTTCTTGTGCTCCCCCCATAGGTTTCTATCACAATTGCCATGGAGATAGCCATAGATGGTGCTCCTTGGAAAACTCAAGCAGGAGGGAGCTTCCACCCTGGGACACTGAAGAGAGAGGACTGGTAGTGGGGGTCTTCTGTGGAACTCCAGCCATCTCCCAACCATTTCATGTGAGAGAGCTCATATTCAGAAAGGTCCATGTGACTGGATGGTGTAACCCCTGCTCTGGGCCATGGTTCTAATAAAGCCGAGGTTGTAGGTTTAATACACCCACTGGCCATTTTGCTCCTTCATTGTGTTCAGGTCCTGGTGTAAGCCTGTCATCCTGTACAAACTGCCCAAACTGTGTTCAACTAAGGTCCCTGGACAATGGGCAAAGAAGAGTACAGAAAAGGGAATGCAAACCTGCCCTATAATAATAAAACACAGCACTGACCTTTGCATTTTTACTTACCCCTTTCTCTGGACAATGGAGAATCCCATGTCTCTATGACAGTGATAGATATCACTCATTACTATGTGTGCACTGGGTCAGAGCAGGGCACACACAGTTTTTTTCACTCTTACATCCACTCTCCGAGGGAGATGCCTTCTCAGTAATGGGCTCATGGGAATAGGCAACCTCAGGAGTGCCACCCCACAGTCTGTGTTTGAACCACTCCACACACTGCCTCATGGGAATAGAGGACCCTGTTAAAGACAAACCCAGAGTGCCCAGGGATTGGCAGAGAAAAACTCAGGAAGCAGAGATTTAGGTTAGAGGGTCAGCTGATGAATCCGTTCCCTTCTGCCCTTCCTAGGCCATCTCCCGTCACAGTTCCCTGGCTCTCACTGGGGTGCCCCTGCCTCCACACCCTGAAAATGCCAGTCCAACCTTGGGCCCACAGCCTCTCCCCATAACACAGTGAAGGTAGCCTGTCATTTTAAAAAGAACCTCCCTTAATATTCAGAGGAAACAAAAAGTAAATAATGACAGCTAACATAAATGGTAGGTATAACCTGATTTCTCTCTGCATCTCAGCACCTGCACATGCATCATCATCAATTTATTGTTGGGTGATTAACGAATGAATGAATGAATGAATGGAGAATTTGCTTGCTTACTAGACAAAATCATAAGAGGCGTATTTCCCACCCACTGGGGCTGTTCATTTGGTGCCAGTCTAAGAGGCCACCTGGCCCACTTGGACAAGTAAAATTACAGGTACTGACTTGTGTATAAGGAAAGCCCTCATGTATCATGTAAGACATTATTTCCCCACCCTCAGAGGCAGCTCTCCTCATTAGAACTGCCCAGTATAATATCTTACCCATGCATCAACCATATCATGCCTGTAAGAAAAATCCACACACATTTATACATTGGCATCTCCCTCTCTGAATCTGAGCCAGGAGATCCAGCCCCCCTTTCCCCTCTGCAAGTGCCTTCATGACAAGCTCAGCTCCCATCTCCACACCTTGACTCACTCACTCTGGACCCCAGTGGTTGCCCACAAACCTCATGGCAGGCCTAGAAAGCCATTAGGATGACCACCAAGGCCCTGCCCTGAAATCCAGCAAAAGAGGTGAGTTATGTTCAAGGTACCTATCATGCAGGTGGCATACGGGAGCTACAGGGATGAGCCACAGCCATTAGAGAAAAGGGCGTGGATATTCAGCAAGAGAAGAGAGACTGTCTTTTTGGAGGGAGTGGGGAAGGCTTCATGGAAGAAGAGGCTTATGCATCCCTGATCTTAAAGAATGGTATGATCTTGACATTTAGAAACATAGAGAAGGCCTTTGTAATGCAAGAGATGGCCTGAGTGATCTATGGATGCTGGAAAGCACCAGGAGCTTCACACTGTCCTATTTCCTGGGGTAGAATGTTCGAAGGAGGATCAGCAGGAAAGCAAGCCCAAGGTGGGTGGGATCAGAGCACAGCGTGCTTGCCTATAATGGTGCAAGGGAGCCCTAAGAGCTAAGTACCTTTCTTCTTCACCCCACTAATCCAAATTCTCCTCACCCTTCAGTGTGTAGTTGAAAGCCTGCTTCCACCAGAAAGCTGATTTCTCCAGAAGGGCTCTCTCTTCTGCTGAACTCCTCTGCCCTTAGAGCCACAACTGCTCACTGGACAGGTAAGCCTTCCTTTGCAGAACTGTCCAGTCACCAATATGCAAGTTCACACAGTCCCTGTGCACTGCTTATGTGCTTTTCCCCTTGAAGTGCCCTTCTGCCCTCACCAGCCACCCAGCTTCTGCTTGCTGACTAATGCCTGCTCATCTTCAGGGGCCACTAAGCATTTCCTTCTCCAGGAAGCCTTCCATCTCCCAGGCCACCCATCTCTACCCCTACAGCATCCTATCATCTCTGTTTCCTCCACCCCTATCGTATCCACACAGGTGACTGCTCCCATATCTTTCTTCTCACCAGAGCATTGTCTCCCCAAGGGCAGGGACTATTGCCTTTATCTCTTCATTTACTGCAACCAGCACAGTGCCTGGCACATTTCAGTCTTCAATAAATATATAAATATCTGTTAAATGAATGAATAAACACTGCCTTGTGAATATCTTGCACCATGTTGTGGTTTGTTACCTACCTTCTTGTGAACTCATTGTTCCTCCGATTTGCATGTTCCCTAAGGGCTGGGCTCCTACCTTCAAATTTTCAGCATTTAGTATAGTACTCTGCTTACACATGGTACTTTACACATTCCATATATATATATATATATATATATATATATATATATATATATATGAAATACATACGTGTGTGTGTGAAATTACATATAATTTGCTTTGAACTAAATCCTATGCTCAAAGTCTCAAGAAATTTCTCCAAAGAGGCAAAGCACTGTTTCAGCATCCATAGACAAGGCAGCCCAGTTGGAGGCCAGTGGTGAAAAAGAGACCATTGAAACCTAAGCCCTATGAGGACAGGGAGCTGTGTCCACTTTGTTAATTCCTATATCCCATGCCTGGCAGATAATAGGTGCTCAATGCACACTTGCTGAAAGAAATATGGTCATGCACAGAAAGGTAACTTGTAAATTGTAAATACTGTATAAAGGTTTCTTTTGATAACTGCCTCAGGAAACAAACAAAAAGGTAGGCATCTTTTAAAAAATGTTGGGGGTGCCCTGGCTGGTAGACCAGTGGATAAGGTGCCGGCCTGCAAACCCAAAGGTCGCTGGTTCGATCCCCAGCCAGGGCACATAACCAGGTTGCAAGCCAGGTCTCCAGCCAGGTCCATGGCTGGAGGCAGGTGAAAGGCAACCATACATTGATGTCTCTCTCCCTCTCTGCCTCTCTCCCTTCCTCTCTTTGGAAATAATAAATAAAATCTTTTAAAAATATAAAAATAAAAAATGTTGGAGGGTCTCAGGGTTCAGAAGCACTGGTTTGTGAGAGAAGATGCCAAATGTGGTTTTAGACACTTTAGGGTGACAGCAAGATATTTAAGGGGAGATGTCCTACAGGCTTCTGGATTTATGAGGCTAGAATTCTATTAAAAAGTCAAGACTGGAAATGAACATTTGTGCATCTTGGAAAAAGAAAGAAATAGCTGCAAAATGAGTTCATACAGGAAGTGATTCTAGCAGCAGGAAAAGGTGGCGTTTGGACAGGTCTTGGAGGATAGGAGGTGAAACGCTGGAGACAAGAGGAGGGACGGAGGAGTCAACCAGAGGACAATAAGGATAAAAGCATAAGGAAGATGAGCAAAATCCTACTCATTTTTGGAGACTTTTGCTGTCTTTCTGACAGCTTTCATCTCTGCTTTTTCTCAGGAACACTGCAACACATCCTGCTTTAAATCCTGGCTAGCCCCGACCTCTTGTTCTGCAGTGTGCACCTCCTGCCACACATCCACTCATCTTCCCTTCTCTTCCTGCCCACAACCAGGCCATCAGTGGGAGCACATAGGATCATGGGTTCCTAGCATGGCATAGATTTTCTTAAAGGATTCTTAAAACATCATGTCTCTTGCTATCTCTCCTCTTACAGATGAGGCCCAGAAAGGGAATGCAACCTGCTGGGAATCACACAGCTACAGAGTGGAGAGCAGCACTAGATGCCAAGTCTCTAGTGTCCAGACTTAGTGCTCATGAATTTCTACCCTAGTGAGCCCTGTAAAGGAAGCAGAGACCCAGAGGGAGAATGTAGCTTGCCCACTATTCACAGCTAGGCCAGGCTACAACCAGAATCCAGAGACTGAATTTCCTGTCTACACTCTTCCTATGGCCTGGACAAGAACAAGTTGCCTACTAACCCCTAGATCCTCAATGCCAATAGTGCTCCCCAGAGCAAGCAGACATGACCTTGCAAGTTGAAATTGCAAGGCAAAGATCAAGGGCTCAAACCTTGAGTGCTCCCTTCATTTGTAGCCCCCTCCACTCAGAGAAGTCCCATGAAGATGGGTTATCTTTAAGGGCAAGGCACTTTTCCTCCCTGAGCAGCAACTTTTAATCTCCTTTCATCCACACCTAAAATCTGGGTCATTCTAAAGATGCAATTACACAGTCTTTACCATCCCCGGAGCTGCTGGCTGCTTGGAAACCCCTGGCCCTCCTTGTCCTGAAGCTGCCAATTTCCTCATCAGTATTTTATTTGTCTGTTTTGCTCATTTTTAAGCTGGTGGCAATTGCTATTTAAATTGTTTTGTAAAGTGTCTTTGCATTTACAATGCCGGCTGTCAGCAGCCCCACAATAGGAAATGAGATTTGGCATCAAAGGCAAAGATGCTACTAAGATACATTTTAATAAATATGTAAATCAATTAATCAATCACCCATCCAGGGAAGAAGCTTCAGGAACACAGGCTGGCTGAGAGAGGAGAGTTCCAGAGCACATGGTCCAGGGTGACAGAGGAAGCTCAGTGGGCATCAAGCATGAGAGTGATGGGTACATCTGGTCCTGGAGCCCCAGCCTGGGCTTCCACTCTTCCAGTTATGCATAAATGGGCCTCCAGGACGTCTTGTCACAGCAACCCCAGCCAGAAGAGAAGAGAAGACAGAGCCCATCAAGGTACAGACAAAATCAGCTTCAGGGGTGAGAGTAAGAAGCCCCACCACCATTCTCAATATCCCTCCATGGGTGCTGTTTCCTAAAGAAGGCAGAGATTACAAAGTGCTTGCAAGGTATGTATCTAGAAGTTGGACCAGTCGAGAAGATTAGCATAAATAAACATCAGGAAGACTTTTTTCCTGAGATGGCACCACAGGAAAGGAGTTTCAGCAATGCCAATCAGCTCAAGTTTCAGGGAAGGAAAGTATGCTGCTCACTGGAAGAGGGTCCTACCTAGGAAAAGTAAATATGACTCAGGGGCAGTACTGAGAGAACAGAGAAGAGTTCTACCAGTGAAAACATTTTAAAACAAGAGACCAAATACCTATTGTCACTGATGAGCAAGATGGGACTCTGGTGGCAAAGGGATGACTACACACAGATCCTCACTTTGTAACAAGGGAACATACCTTGTGGCATCATTCTGGCCAATAAAATATAAGCTGGCATGCATCTCTAAGTTTTGGCTGAACAGACTAAAAATAGTCCCTTCCAGTAGTGTATGGTTTGCTAAAGAGGGTACCTCAGAGCTATGATAAGGGATATCTGCATGCAGCTTCAGTGCAACCTTGGACAAGTCAATTGTCCTTTCTAGGCCTCTGTCTAGTCATCTAGACAATGCAGGAGCTGAGCAAGATGAACTCTAAACTCAAAAGCTCTGACTTGCTTCCTCTGCCGTCGTGCACATGGAACCCGTTAAAGCAGCCAGCCCTTGGTGGCTGTCAGCAGAGGTTAGCCTGATCCTGACAGGGAAGGGACTGACCATTGGAAGTCTGGGCACTTGGGTGGACCCATCTGAGGGACCTAAACATCCCCCACAAGAGACCAGGATATGAAGAGAATGATGTATGTTCCCAAAAGAAGCCAAAAGACCAGTGTCCCCCACCCCTTCTTTTGCATTTCCTTCCCAACCCAGCCCTATTGCCTCCCTGGGAGATTTAAGCCCCCTGATTAAAGACCTGGCTGGTTCCCAAATTACTTCATTTTTTAATTTTATTTCATTTTTTTATTTTTTATTTTTTCATCTTTCTTTTTAAAAAATTGTTGTTGTATTACATCCATCCCCTTTTTGCTCCCCTCTGTCCCCCTCCCCACCCACCCATTCCCCCCAAAGTCTTCATTTTTTAAACTTATACCACCTAGACCAGAGGGCAGCCACTCCCATTAGGGCTGAGAGCATTTCCACCTCAGGTGCCTGGAAGTGGATGCAAATGGCGTCTACAGGGATGGTGTTTCAGTGAGCACACAGAGATGCACTCCTTGAGGCATATTTGTGTACATTGCTGCATGCCTATGAATGGGTGGGCCTCTATTGCTCAATGTTCACATTCAGGATGCATGTATGTTTGTTACATACATGTATACATGTATGTCTCAGCAGGTTGAATGTGTAACTTATGCCTAAATACCCATGCTTTGAGACACATCTGTGGCCAACACAAGCTGCATGCCAGCAGAGGCTGGTAGGCATTTCTGTAGCCAAAGATCTAGCTCATCTTGCTCTCTTCTCTGGAACAGTCTTTTTCACAGTGTTGCCCAACACACACTGCCATTAAGGCTGCTATTGACTTGTTTCTGCTCCTTCCTCACTCTACTGAGGCAGACACTTGCATAAGGCAGTTCTAAGTACAGAGCTGCAGGGATCATTCAGCCAAGGGCCATGCTCTCTGCTTACTTGCACCGATGCTCTAGTTGTGATCTGGCATAAGAGGGGGCAGGCATTTGTCCAAAGAATCCCTCCAGCCTTTCTAGAAAAATCTAAGACTCATCCCTAGAGAGCTGCCAGGCTGTGTGTCCCTGAGCCCTCACTGCTACATCTGTCCCTACCCTGCCACCCCCACACAGTTGTTAGGATAAACTCTCTCAAAAGCAAACCTGACCCCTTTTGTGTTACCTCTTTAGTGGCTTCTCTCTCCCCATATCCAGATGACTTGCATTACCCAAATGCTCTGATGTACTGTGTGCCATGTCTTTCTCCCTGAAGTCTTCTCTCATACCTCTTGCCTCATTCTTTACACTCTAGTGGCCCCCACAATATGCCACAATGCTTTACACCTCCACAGCCTTGCCCATGCTGTGCCTCTCTGCCTGAGTGAAACCCTTCCAACCTCAGTTGACTCAACCTCTACTCAGCCTTAAAGACCAGCTTCCAGGAACCCCTACCTCACCTACCCAGGTCCTTCTTCAATGCTCCCATACACCTAGCATAGCTTGATAATGATGTTGTACTACACTTTTTTATTATCTGTTACTGGTCTTTCTCTCTTCCTTGTGGTCAGTCACTGCATCCAAGTCATTGTAGAGATACAGAGAGGGACGTCCATGAATGGTGTGATGGCTCTCCAGATTACCTTGCATGAGTTGGTTGAGGTTAGTGGCTGCCCACAGCTCCAGAAGCTGTAATTCTGGGCAGCTGGCATCCCTAGTCCTGGGATCTAGTCTCTCAAGCAGATGGCACCCACTCTTACTTAGGTTGTTTTGCAAAGTTGCTCTCAAGTTCTCCTTACAAAACAGAACAACAGCAATGCTTTTTTTATTCTGAGGTTTTAACATCTGCTTATTTATTATTTCCTGCTAACTCTGAAGGGAATGCCCCTCCCAGTGCTCACTCCAGGAGAGCTTTCATTTGAAAACCAATCAGTCCAGGGCCGCAACCCAACCAGCTCCTTTATGGGGTCTTAATTCGGCTCTTACAATCCATTACCTGCCCTAATCACCCCTGGGCTAGTACCAAACAACTAGGGCTCTTGTTCCAGAGCCCACTGAAATTGTTCAAATTAGCCAATCCCAAACCTGCTTATCCTGCCTCACCTGTTTCTTCCCACAGAAATCACAATAAAGTCTCTAGACCATGTTTTCCATCACTCCCTCTGCCTTTAGATTGGTTTTGGTGTTCCCCTCATAGCCCTGTGCAACAAGGCATGGGGAAATGTTACACACTGTCTTTTCAGTGACAATCTTCCCCTGATCTGTTGGCCTCATCATATCTAACTAATAATAAAACCTACATTTTTAAGGCAGAGCATATCTTTCCATGGGATACTCAAAGACTGGGGATCACATGGGTCCTTTATGTGTTAATACTCTGCCCACAAGTACAACAGTCACTGAAATTTCCCCAAGCTTTCTCAAAAGTCACCTTTGTGCCCTTAGGCACAAAGCACAATGCCTGGCACACAGAGTGATAACAACCTAGGAGCATTCTCTTGGGACAGCCGAGTAAGGGATGGAAGCAGATCTGTTACTGACATTCTGAATGGGATGGAGGAGATTCCCTACCAATAACCACACCCTCCTCATCTCCCTTCAGACTGCTATACAACAGTATTCACTGACCCCAAGTCCTGGCCAAAAGACACAAAAGTCATAGTCGTTTATGCTTCTGTGTAGATGTATCTGATATAATATCTTATTTTTGTTCTCCTAGTACCTAGCATACAGTAAATACTCTGTAATGTTTATGAATAAAAATAGAAGTGTTCTGAAGTTTTGTGCATGCATATACATCATATCTTCCAAAATAGGTTGTGAACATCTCAATGACAAGAGTGTAATATTATCTATGTCTTTAGAATGCTTCCCCCTCACCCAACCCCCAGCTCACTGCTGGCTGGGCACTCAGAGGGCCTAAGTGCCCATACATGATATCCAGCTATCTGGTCACCCCATGGCCCCAAACATACTATGTCTCTTGATCCCCATGGCTCCATCAATTTGACCCTAAGGGTAACATTGTTTCTGGGAAGGCTTCTGAAGCACCAATATTATTAAGATTGATTTGGCCTGTCCGCCATTCTGACAGGTCCAAAAGCAAACACGGCAGGGCCATGGGGGAGATCTGGTCATAATTACCATCTTTAATTACTGCTAAAACATCAATTGCTCTTGTTCAATTAGCAGTGCGGTTTCAGGCATGGCAAACTTCATAACACAAAATAAGCTGAAAATTGATTTCTGAACACTTAATGCAGATTTGCCATTGCAAACCTGATAAGGTTGTCATAGAAGAGCCAACATGACCAAGGAGGAACTTTGCAGAGCTGTAATTGCTTTCGTAGGAAGATTAATAACGTGTATACTTACATCTTGTTCATCAAGTAGGAAGCTCGTGGGGGGAGCCTGGAGCCTGGAGCAGTGAGTGGATACGAGGCACAAAGGCAGAGGGAGGGTGTTAACAAGGACAAGGACAATTAAGCAAGAGAAAGCAGCAGCCTGCACCCAATGGTCCGTAAGCAAGGACATGGCCCTCTGGGATGGCATGAGGAAGGGACTGGCTGCCTGGATGGTTGCCAGGGAGAGACCTCTTCAAAGCAGGCAGGTAATGTTAAAGGCAGGTGGAGAGAGGATGCCCAGGTTCCAGCCACCTCCACTTTTCCTCCAAGCCCTGGTAAAGGGCCCTCAAGGTCAAACCCTTTAAAAGTACAACTGACCCCTGGAAAAGCTTTCTCGATTCAGGCCTCTTGGCAAGGAAAAGAGGTGAATGTGATGGACAAGAGGAGCAGCAGCTGGGTAGTAGGATGTGAGGGGCTGCTGCTGCTGCTGTTCTCACTGTCTCTCATTCGGATGCCAGGGTCTTTTTGCCATGGGGTTGAGTTGGTTTCTGGGTGCATATCACAGAATGGTGGATGGGGGGCATTTTATGAACTACAAGGTGCTCTGCAGAGTTTTATTATTATTATTATTATTATTATTATTATTAGCCTGAGGTTAATGTAGAGGCACAATCAAAAATGTATAGCAAAATATATTATATGAACAACTTTGGAAAAGGCCCCCCTCTCTCTGAGCCCTGTCATTTAAACCAAGGGAAAGGAAAATATATTCCCTCCTTATCTTAAAAAATTAAAATCTACTGAGCATGGTGTTTATCAGAAACTGGAAAAAGCATTAGATAGAAAAATTAATGGAGATTAGCTAGATAATAAGTGACAGATAGATAGATAGGTAGGTAGGTAGATAGATAGACATGGATAGAAATGGGAGAGAGAGATTGTCACATTTAATCCTCTCAACAGCAGTAAGGAGCCTGTATTATTATATCCATTAGATGGATTTAAAAAACAGGATTTATACAACAACAATAAAATTAAATTAAAAAAAAAACAAAACAGGATTTACCAAGATTAAGTAACTTGCCTCAATGTCATACACTTACCTAAGCAGTGGAGTTGGTGTTCAAAGCCATCCCCCTTGAAATAAGAGACAATACTCTTAATTTCTTCTCTCTGCCCCTGAAGCATCCCTTTAAGCCTGTTTGGTGCCTTTCAGGAGACTGTGTTAGGCCCCAGGGCCGATACAACTACTAGGGAACAGAAATGTTGTCCCAATCTACAAAAATGGAGACAGACACTCATCCAACCTGCTATGCCATTCACCAGCCAACAGACACCCCAGGGGCATGTTCCAAGCAGCAAATCAGACTCTCAAGAGATTGGCAAATGTCAGGCTTTGCTAGAGCCAGACTGTAAACAGGCCTCTCTCCTTCATTTTCCCCATTAGAGTACAGGCTCATGGCCCCTGGAGATCCAAAATTCAACTCAGTTCAACAGAAGTTCCTTGAGGACCTTCTTGCCTAGCCTAAGCCCAGAAATGGCAGAGTAAGACCTTTCAAACACGCCCCTAGTGAAGGGATATGACAAAGGATGGTCACATCAGTGAGAGTCACACAGACCAGGTGAATGAGGTGCTTAGGACACAAGAGAAAGAGCAATTGGAAAAGAAGGCCCAATCCTGGCTGGTAGCACAGTGGATAAGGTGTCGGTCTGCGAATCCAAAGGTCGCAGGTTCGATTCCCCAGCCAGGGCACATAATCAAGTTGCAAACCAGGTCTCCAGTCAGGTCTGTGGCTGGAGGCAGGTGAATGGCAACCATACATTGATGTCTCTCTTCCTCTCTGCCTCTCTCCCTTCCCCTCTTTCTAAAAATAATGAAATAAAATCTTTAAAAAAAAAATCTTTTAAAAAAAACAAGAAAAGGCGGCCCAGAGGAGGTGATTTCTGAATGGGATTTGCAGCTGGCCAGGAGTTAGCCAGGCAGATGAGAGCTGAAGGGTGCCTCAAGCAGGGAGGGTAGTGAGAACAGGCAGTTTGTCAGGAACGGAGATAGAAACTGTTCTATACCTCTGGAGCTTAATGACTGACTCTCAGGGATAAATGAGGCTCAGAGGAGAGCAGGGCCAGGTGAGAAATGGCTATGAGTTAAATCAGACTGCATGTAGGCACTGGAGAGCAAGGGGCTCATGCTGACTAGAGGAGAAAGAGGATGTGTTCATTTGCCAGATCTTCTATACAAAGTACCACACACTTAGGGGCTTAAACAACAAAATTTATTTTCTCACATTTCTGGAAGCCAAAGTGTCAGCAGGGGTGGTTCCTTCTAATGTCTCTGTTCTTGGCTCGTAGATGGCTGACTTCTCCTTGTGTCTTCACATGGTTTTTCTTCTGCACCTATGTGAGTCCTGATTTCCTCTTCTTTTTAAAAACACTAACCATATTAGATTAGAGTCCACCTATATGACCTCATTTTAACTTAATTACCTCTTAAAGGCCCTATCTCCAAATGAATTTGCAGGGGAGGGACACATTTTGGCTCATAATAGAGGGATAGCAAATAATAGGACTAGAGAAAAAGAGTCCAACAGGAGGTGAGTGCTGCAATCTGGGAAAGATGTTGTGAGGCCTGGATCAGAGCAATGGCTTTAGTCACCCTCCAAAGGAAGGGGCTGCTTGAAGACCTATGGTGTAGAGAAAGAATAAATAGGACACATGTGTAGTTCAATGGAAAGACTCCCTCAAAGTTGAGCATGCTTATAGGATCAGAGGCTGGGTCACACATTCTAGAGAAGCTTCTCTAAAATATCATTTTTCAGGACTCCTTTGGACACCTGGTATGCAAATCTACAAAGCAAACACTGCAAATCACTAATACTGAGAAAATCCTACATGCTGCTTAGAGAGGTGGTCTAGCATAGTAGAAAAGACACCAGACCAAGTCAGCTGGCCTGAGTTCTGGGGTACATTCTACATTTTCTTTTCTTTTTTCTTTCTCTCTTTCTTTTAACAAATTTTTACTTTTTATTTTTTAAAGATTTTATTTATTATTTCAGAGAGAAGAGCAGGAAGGGAGGAAGAAAGGGAGAGAAGCATCAGTATATGGGTGCCTTTCACCTGCCTCCAACTAAGGACCTGGCTGGAGACCTGGCTTGCAACCTGGTTATGTGCCCTGACTGGGGAATCAAGCCAGCAACCTTTGGGTTCGCAGGCTGGCACCAATCCACTGAGCCACACCAGCCAGGGACATTCTACATTTTCTTAAGTCATTTCTCATCTATGGGTCTCAGTTTTCTCCTCTGTAAGTGTAGAGGATTGGACTAGACTGTCTTTAAGGTGCTCTTAATCTGTGACACCTTATAAGCCTATTACTGCATAAGGAGCAGAAGGGGAACAAGAGCAGTGAAAGTAAAGGGGGCCAGAGGAGCTTGGGGTGAAGTGAGAGAGAAGGAGCAAGTCTCCCACTCACTACACTGACCACTTTCCAGGGCAGTTTTACATGTTACAAGCTCAGATCCAGATGCCAGCCCAGCTCAGTGACACCCCAGTCTATCATGAATATTTCTACCAGTGACTTAAGAGAAAACAGTTACTGCAATAAGTTAAAACTGGTACAATACACCCATTTGTGTTCTAACCTCAACTTCTTCAATGTTGGTGACCTGAAAAGTTCTCCCCACTCTCCTTCCTGTTCCCAGCCCCATTCTTCCTCCTGCTCCAGTGTATTCTTCCCTCCTACTTTCTGGTTTCAGTCAGTGGTACAGTCTTTGACTGCTCTCCACTATGCCCACATCAGCAATTTGTACCTGAGTTATATGGCTTAGCAGTGGAGCTTGTCTCCAGCTTTCTCTGCCTCCCCTTCCAATGCTACCTCAGTCTTGGAATTTTTCAACCTGTTGACTGTAGCAGTTTACTCTTCTCAGTTCCAGAGACCTGCATCTTCATATTGAAAGGCAACAGCCTCCTAACTAAATTCTTCCAAACTGATTTTCTTTGGTGCTTCTTTGAATTTTTCTCACAAGCAAGCCCAGTACCTCCCATGTCCTACTCAGCTACTGACTCAACTAAGTTCTGCCCAGGTCCTGAGCCAATGAGACTTGCTGTTTTCTGGGGGAGTTCCCTGGGCAAGGAGAAGAGGGGAAGGAGAAGCACTGAGGACTAAGTACAACTGCATGAACACTGAGAATCAGCCTTCCCATCTCATCTCCCCACAGTATGCAGAGCCAGGTCCAGAGTTCTTTGGCCTGGATCTCTAGATTCTCCAAGTTCCAGTTGGACAAAGACTTACACTTGAACCCTGGCACAGTCTTTGACCTAATTACTCTCAGCACCTTCTCCTAGAGCTAGGGGGAAAACATCTTCAGTCTTTTGCATTAATTCGCACATGTCACCCCAATCCTATACTGATACTTAGCAAATATGCTGAAACACAGTTTCCTTTACTGCAGTCCCACTGTTCAGATTGGACCTCCTAAATATCAACATTGCCCAGGGCAGGAATAAGTTTGTTGTGACTACCTGGACTTAGTGACCTGGAACCTTGCCTGACCCCAACCCCTGCAGGGGTTAACCCCTTCTATCTTGGTTACTTCTCTTCCTCCTTTTGTCTCGCCTCTTCTTTCCAGTGACTCCCAACTGCCTATGAGTTTAAGTCCAAACTCCTCAGCATTGAATTCAAAGCATTATATACAGCAAGCTACTGCCTCTATGTGTCCAATCATCTCCACTACTCCTCAGCATGTGCCACTTCATCCAGGCTTGGTTTAGGGGCTCCACGCCAAACTTTCCAAACTCCTTCCTAATCCCATGTCATTACCCACACTATGCTTACCCACACAAACCCCCTTGCCTATGTTCTTCTGCTAAGGAGACAGACATCCCACAGCTACTTAGCCAGTGAAAGGAGCTTAATCTAAAGGTTTTCCTAGGATTTTTGAGGGCAAACAGTTCTACCCAAATAAGGATAATTATTAACTGGACCAATCGAACAATCTCAAAAGCTTGAATAAGAAAGTATGTGGAAAGCATCAATAGCAAAAGTAAAATTTAGAAAGAGACATACCCTTGGCTGGTGGCACAGTGGATAAGGTGCAGGCTTGTGAACCCAAAGGCCACTGGTTCAATTCCCCAGCCAGGACACATAACCAAGTTGCAAGCCAGGTCTCCAGCCAGGTCCTTAGCTGGAGGCAGGTAAAAGGCAACCATACATTGATGTCTCTCCTCCTCTCTGCCTCTCTCCCTTCCCCTCTCTCTAAAAATAATAAGTAAAATATAACAAAAATTAAAAATAAATAAAAATAAAATAAAAAGAGACATAGAGCTCTAGCTGGTGTGGCTCAGTGGATTGAATGCTGGCCTGCAAACTGAAAGATTACCAGTTCAATTCCCAGTTAAGGCACATGCCTGAGTTGCTAGCCAGGTTCTGGATTAGGGAATGCTAGAGGCAACCAATCAATGTATCTCTCACACATCAATGTTTCTCTCCTCTCACACATCAATGTTTCTCTCCTTCTCTCTCTCCTTTCCTTCTTTTCACTCTAAGAATTAATTAATTAATTAAAAAATAAAAAGACCTATAGAAATAGGTGTTAAGGTAATAGAGTTCTCATGTGCTTTGAGTAAGAAGAAATTAGGAGTAAATAGAAACTATAAACTCATCAAGCCACACAAAATAAATAATTTATAGAACTTATGGTTGATGTTTCTCCCTCTAAAAGAGAAATGCTCCTCTTGAAAATCACCTAACATCAAGAAGAAGAAGAAGAAACAAACTCCTTCTTTGACAAAGATAGCAAAGATCTGTAAACGCAGATGTGGCATATAACTGGAGTGCAGAAGACATTAAGAGAACTGCTGTGGTGCAGACCTCAGGTGAGGCTGGCCAAGCCCAGCTCTCCAAAGTAAGGGCCACAACCCAGAGTCAAAAACAAACAAACAAACAAACAAAAACACTCTCTTGTTAGAAATAATAAGGGCAGGAAGGTGAGCTGACAGTGGGAACTTCCTGGACTTACTTTTAACATGAAATAAAAATAGCAAAGGTGGGGACAATGATGAATCACATAGAGAAATCATAGTTGCAGGAAGCAGTCTCTCAGAGAGGACAAAGGCTTCAAATTGTGAGCACATCTGCAGCTGTCACTGCCAGTTGGCTAGAGAGAAGTAAAGCTTAAAAGATGTCACTCACACTCATGTCCCAATAGGAAAGTCCTGGTAGCCTAGAACATGGTCATGCTCTCCCTCCTCCACTCCAGAAGCTCATACAAACAGCTGATATAGGAAGTCATTTAATTCAAAGATGAATGAATAATCAAAAACAAACTACCACAGAAGCTATATAATGAACATACTGCAATTTAAAAAGAAGAGAAAAAGAGGGGGAAATAGAGAAATAAAAATACCAGAAAAATAATGCCATAGAAAAACTAAGGAAACATATTATGAAAACATTTAAACTTACACTTAAAAAGTACTTCTACAAACCAAGAGCACAAAAAAGAGATATAAATATTCAGAAAAATACATATGACAAGACAAGCAAAGGATACAAGTAATAAGAAGATAAAGCTCAAAGTAAGTGAAATAAAAATATAAAAACAACCACAGACACTACTGGAAGCTTAAGGAAGGATATAGAAAACATAATAGGAAATGGTGAAAAATTAATTCACTATTAATTAGCATAAATTAATAAGCCATTAAAAAAGAAGAGAGAAAAAATTTAAAAAGAGAGAGAAAATGGCAGGTATGATTTTGTGTGTGTGTGTATGTATATGTGTGTATATATATATATATATATATACTAACAATATAAATATTATAGTAATAATATAATCAACTAAAGGAATGTGGTTGGATTCAAGGAAAATATAATGATCTTGTCATTCTTGGAGAAAGTAGTCAATAAATACTAAGAAAATATATATATTTACAGCATATAAAAGGTAACCACTGGCAGGGGAGGAATAAAAGCCTTTCAAATTATTAGAAGAAATATACACATAAAAACCACCCAAATAAAAGAGAAGATTGAAAAAAAAAAAAAAAAACAAGTGAAGCAGCAATAAAATCAGAAAGTATAACATAAAACATGATCTAAAAGGAAAAATATCTAAGAAAAAGCATGTCGGTCATATTAATTTATGTGAATGGAATCATCTTAGCTACTGAAATATTTTTACTCCCAGACTGGTCCAAATTTCTTCTATATCTTAAAACACAATTGCTTAGAGAGGTCAAAAACAAAAGAATGAACAAAGATATAACATGCAAGCAAAAACAAAAGGAAAGAAATAAGCACCATTTTTATAGCTGAGATCAAATTTGGGACAGGGAATAGGGATGTAGAGGGACACATAATTTAAAAAAAAAGAGCTCCATTTTTTTTTTTTTTTTTTTTTTTTTTTTGCTTGTTGTTAGTTTTGCTCATTATTGTCCCGTAATGGGTGAGATCATGTGATATTTGTCCTTCACTGACTGGTTTATTTCACTAACAACAAGCAAAATAGAACCAAGTATATGAATACAAGGAATAGGCCTTCAGTGGTCAAGGGGAAAGGGGTTGGGGGGAGAGGGGAGGCAGAGGCAAGAAAGGGGAGCAGCTTAGACAAGAACCTAGTATAAAGGAACCAT
>PVIW01011657.1:0-36338 GCA_004026585.1 Noctilio leporinus | reverse complement strand
ATTACGGGACAATAATGAGCAAAACTAACAACAAGCAAAACAGAACCAAGTATATGAATACAAGGAATAGGCCTTCAGTGGTCAGGGGGAACGGGGTTGGGGGGAGGGGGGAGGTAGAGGCAAAGAAGGGGAGCAGCTTAGACAAGAACCTAGTATAAAGGAACCATGGACATGGACAACAGGTGGGATTGACTTTGGGAGGAATGGGTGGGTGGAGAGGGGGACAGAGGGGAGCAAAAAGGGGATGGATGTACTACAACAACAATAAAATTTAAAAAAAAATAATCTCATGCATTTTACTTTTACAAAAAGATGGGTATCTAATTTTCTGGTTGTTTTTTTTTCCCCTGTGATACTGAAGACTTTAGTAGTAAGCTATCTAACAGATGTTGAAAAAGCAAACTCAAAATATGTCCCTTTGAGGACATAATATCATTTGCACCCCTCCCCGCCCCCACTGAGGAATAAGAATGTAACTACTTTTCCAAAAATGCTCATGCTATGAAAAGGGCATTTTGAAAACTGGTCATTGGAAATCATTACATATTTATGTAATTTTGCTTCTGAAAATGATGCAACAGCCCTGGCTGGTGTGGCTCAGTGTATTGATCACAAACCAAAGAATCACTGGTTCAATTACCTGTCAGGGCACATGCCTGGGTTTTGGGTCAGGACCCCGGTTGGAGTTGTGTGATATACCACACTGATATTTCATGTCCTTCTCCTTCCCTTCCCCCTCTCTAAAAAGAAATAAAATCTTAAAAAAAAAAAAAAAAATAGAAAAATAGAAAATGATATAACAGCTTACAAATTCACACTTCAGCTGAGAAACAATTTCCTAATCTATTTTGAAATTTTTCAGTGAAGAGCTTTGGTGAATTTTAAATTTACTTATGGAAATATTTCCTGATTAGTTTGCAAGAGCTGATGATTGACATTAGAAAAGGTGGGAATTAATAGCCAAAAATATTGCAATATAACAAAATTTTTGTGTAATTGGACTAAGCTCAGCCAATGATCTGATTCTTCCATTTTAAATTTAAGCATCATTTAAAAACTTTTACATTTTGGGCTCTGGCTGGTGCCACGGTGGATAAGGTGCCAGCCTGTGAATCCAAAGGTTGCTGGTGCAATTCCCAGCCAGGGCAACATAACTAGGTTGCAAGCCAGACCTCCAGCCAGATCCATAGCTGGAGGCAGATGAAAGGCAACCATACATTGATGTTTTTCTCCCTCTCTGCTTCTCTCTCTTCCCCTCTCTCTGAAAAATAATAAATAAAATATTAATTTTTTTTTTTTTTACATTTTGGCTATGATAGTGATTAAAAGAAATCTATAGCCCTGGCTGGTGTGGCTCAGTGGATTGGCACTGGCCTGTGAACCCAAAGGTCGCTGGTTTGATTCCCCAGTCAGGGCACATACCAGGTTGTAAGCCAGGTCTCCAGCCAGGTCCTTGGCTGGAGGCAGGTGAAAGGCAACCATACATTGATGCTTCACTCCTTCTCTTCCTCCCTCCCTGCCCTGCTCTCTGAAAATAATGAATAAAATCTGTAAAAAATAAAAAGGAAAAATAACTAAATTTAAAAGTACATAGTAGTCCCCCCTTATCCACAAGGGACATGTCCCAAGACCCCGCAGTGGATGTCTGAAACAGTGGATAGTTCCAAACCCAATATATATATTTTTCCCTATCCATATATACCTATGATAGTTTAATTTATGGATTAGGCTCAGTAAGATATTAACAACAATAACTAATAATGAAATAGAACAGTTGTAACAATGTAATAAAAGTTATGAGAATGTGGTCTCTTGACATATCATATTGTATTGTATGGATATGCTGGACAAAAGGATGAGTCACGTCCTGGGCTGGATGGAACAGGATTACATGAGATTTTATCATGTTGCCCAGACTGGCACTCCACTTAAAACTTAAGAATTGTTTATTTTTGGAAGTTTGCATTTAATATTTTTAGACTGCAGTTGACCATGGGTAACTGAAATTGTGGAAAGTGAAACCATAGATGATAAGGTTGTATCTGTATTTCTGTGTCATGAAATTTAACTAGGATTTAAAACAACAGTAAACCTTATTTAGTAACACTGTTCCTTGAAAGGTTTTTTAAAAAATTAAAGGTACTTTTTAAAGAGCTGTTTCAGGTTCACAGCAAATCTTTGAGGAAGGTACAGAGATTTCCCAAACATCCCTGTGTCCTGTACACACGCAGAGCAAAACAGAACCTCATTGCCTCATAGCTCCGGGGTAGAAGCCTGAAATCAAGGTGTCAACAGGCCACGATCCCTCCTCTGGTATCTGTGGGGGAGAATCCTTCCTGGCCTCTCCCTAGCTTCTGGCGGTGGCCTTCATTCCTCAGCATTCCTTGCCTTGCAGCTGCAACACTTCAATCCCTGCCTCCATTGCCATGGCGTTCTTCCTTCATGTGCCCCTGTCTCTTCTTGTAAGGACGCGGTCACATTGGTCTAGGAGCCCACGATACTCCAATATGATCTCACTGTAACTAATCACATCTGCAAGAATCCTATTTCTAAATAAGGTTACATTCTCAGGTGCGAGGGATTAGGACTTCCACATACCACAATCTGATCCATGACAATGTTCAACATTTTGGTACGAATCAAAGTTTTGCCAACCTCCTAGAGCAGTGGGGATGGAGAACAGGAAGCAGTCATGAGACAGACTTGGCCAGGTTTAGGGACAGCTCCCCATCCTCCGTCCTTCCTACTTCTATGGATCCTGTTCTTCCACCTCCTACTCCTGTGCCCGCACACACCCCCTTCCTGACCTTCTGTGATGGTCAGGCCCTGCCTGGCTCCACCCTCTACACTCCTTCTGCTACAGCTTGACCTCAAACTCTGGGATCAGTTCTGCCCGTCTCAGAGAGAAAACGAGAATAACCCGCTCAGATCTTTGCCTGTTTTTTGCAATAGCTTTTTGGCAGCTATCTTCTTACTATTCTGGTCTGCCCTTCACACTGCTGCCTGGGTCACCTTCCTCAAACACAGTGAAGGTCATATTATACCCTTCCTAGACCATTTTCAGTGGCCAAGAGAAAGTGGAAATGTCCATGATGGCTCATCATTACTCTTCATTGCCTGGGCCCATGGTCTTTATTTTATTTCCTCCTTCCTTTCTTAAAGAATAAACTTCTTTACTAATATTCAAAAAATAAATTATATGTGAAAAGGTTAGAGAAAGGCTTGAGTTTTAAAAAATCTTTTTATTGCGGTATGACTGACATACAAAATCAGTCCATATTTAATGCATACAACTTGATGAATTTGGTGGTAAGTACGCACCCATGAACCCATCACCATAATCTATGCCATAAACATATCCACTACTTCCAAAAGTTTCCTTTTACCTGTTGTTCTTTTTTGCTTTGCCTTCTTTTGCACCCCAGCCCAGGTCATCACCCCTCAACCTGACCAATCATAGAATGATCCGGAGAGCTGGTTACAACTGAAGCTATCTAGAACTTACCCCAATCTACTGAATCAATCTCTGGGGATATAGCCCTAGGATCCATGTGTTTTTCTGTTCAGTGATGTATAATGAACATATAATAATAAATTGCACACATTTAAAATGTACTATTTGATAAGTTTTCATATGTGTATATTACCATGAAACTATCACCAATCAAGATAATGAACCTATCTGTCACTCTCCCAAAAGTTCACTTGTGCCCCTTAGAAATCCCATCCTCCTCTTGCCCCTTCCTGCTATTCTCCCAATTCCTCTGGCATCTGTAGTTTTCAGTTTATACAAATGGAACCTTAGAGTCTGTACTCAATTTTTTTTTTTTTTTTGTCACTCAGCATAATTATTTTGAGATTTATCCATGTTGTTGTGCATTTCAATAGCTGGTTGCTTTTTATCGCTGAGTAGTATTTCATTGTATAGATGTACCACCACTTGTTCATCCCTTTTCCTGTTGATGGACACTTGGGTTGTTTCCAGCTTGGGGCTATTACAAATGAGGCTACTATGAACACTTGTGTGCAAGTCTTTGTGTAGACAAATGTTTTAATTTCTCCTGGATAAGTACTGAGGAGTGGATTGGCTGGATCTTGCCACAGGTGTGGTTAACTTTTAAGAAACTTTTCTTTAACTTATTTTATTATTTTTAGAGAGAGGAAGGGAGAGAGACATCAATGTACAGTTGCCTTTCACCTGCCTTCAGCTAGGGACTTGGCTGAAGACCTGGCTTGCAACCTGGTTATGTGTCCTGGCTGGAGATTGAGCCAGCGACCTTTGGGTTTGCAGGCCAGCACCTTATCCACTGACACCAGTCAGGGCTCATTAACTTATTTTTTTATTAATTTATTTTTAGAAAGAAGGGAAGGGAGGGAGAAAGAGAGAGAAAAATGATGTGTGAGAAAAATGACCCCAACTGGGGACTTGGCCTGCAACCCAGGAATGTGCCCTGATTGGGAACTGAACTGGTGACCCTTTGGTTTGTAGGCTGGCACTCAGTCTGCTAAGCCACACCAGCCAGGGCTAGAGCCTTTTTTTTTTTTTTTTTTTTGGGTCAGGCAATCTCAGATTAGGTTAGCAAATAGATTTCATCTTGCTTGGTGCATCTGATTGAATGGAATTTTGAAAAGGATCTAGGTCAAATCCTGACTCCATGAGAAAGCTCGTTATTAGATAAGATAAAATGTTGGCATGTCTCAGGTACTTTGATAGTTTTGGCTAAACATGTAGGATATTTTTAAACAATGTTACTAGCAAGTATATAATGAATGTCATGTAGTGTTCTAAGCATGATGCACGTATCAAGTCATTTACTTCCCCTGACAACCCACTGAGCTAAGTTCTATTAATATCCCCATTTTTCAGGTAGGGAAACTAAGGCACATAGAGATTAAGAAACTTGCTCAAATCACACAGCTGGTAATTCTGGCTCCAGGGTCTGTTTTTATCACTGTTTTCCTGTTTTCCTGTTGAACATTCAAGGTTTCAGAAAAATGTAAGTAGTTAGCTCACAGAGCTATACTTTTATTGTATGGAAAGGATAAAGTGGATGTGTGTAATGGCCCAAGCTTACCACTTTTATCTTAGATTAGAAAGATTTCTCTTTCATGATTCTTATAGTCAGTCATGCCTGACCCTTTGTGTTTTATTTCTTTAGGGTCCCTTGCCAGCTCCATCTTTGACCCACTCAAATATCTCGTGGGTGCTTCAGGAGGAGTCTATGCTCTGATGGGAGGCTATTTTATGAATGTTCTGGTGGTAAGAACTTTGGGAATGGAATCTATGGACTTGTTTTTTAAAAAATAATAATTGGTATTTGGTTTAGGGAATATTTGTCAATTTTAATGAACACTTATCTTTCTTTTAAGCACCAGAGTTTTTTTTTCATATTTTCATAGTCAACCTTTATTTTTCCCCGACCTCAAAACTAATGAATACTCAATACAATTTTAAATTGAAAAATAAACTCAAAATCCCCAATATAGTATGTAAACTATATACATCTTTTCAGATCTTCTTTTTTTATTTAAAATCCTACCAATATTAATACTACAAAAATAGAACTACCCTTACAGTGTCTGCATGTTAACATAGAGCATCCTGACCATCTGTCCCTGTCAGCACCCAGGAACCCACCTCTGTCTTTCTGGGGGCCCCACAGTACCCTGTGTAGAGCTGTATTTTGACGATTTAATCTTTCATGGAAAAAAACTGTTGGGTGATTCCAGCTTTTCACACTTACAAATAGTGCTGTAAAGAATGTTCTTTTACATTTATCTTTTTGCATCTGTGTGATTTTTTTGTAGGATAATTCCCTAGAAGCGGATTTCAATGCCAAATCGTCCTCCAAAGTTTGCATACTATTTTACATTTCCATGATATAGTATGTGAGAATGTCAACCACTTTTTAAAACAGGCTAAAATCCTGTCTAGTTCTTACCTTTTAACCATGTAGGTATACTTTAAAATATAAAGTACTTATATTTTATTTATATGTGTTTATATATCTGTACTGTAAAAATACTGAAAGAGGAAAAATATGAAGCAATTATAAAACTGTTCCAAAAGTAGAAGTCATTTAGAAAAACGTTTTTCAAACTTTGGATTGCAATCCATTAGCAGTTGTTAACTCAGTTTAAGGACTGTGAAAAATTAATCACAAAGAAAAAATATGAAAAATTTCAATATGCATCATGTGTAATAAGAACGGTTGATTTATGTGTGTATTGGACTGTTGTGTAAATTATTTCTTACTATAAGTCATAGTCACAACAGTTTGAAAATAATTTATTTAGAATAAACATGGCCCATCCAGCATCTTTACTCTCTGGGAAGAGTGAAGAACTTGAAAGGCAATGGATATGTAACCCAATAAGTTAAAGTGCCAATGTCTTTCTGACTTCATTCTCCAGTAACACAAGGTTACTGCAAGATGGACTGAGATGTGCTTTTTCTGACCAACCTTTTACATTTTTCTGAAAGTATCTCAAAAAATTAAGGTAGTACTCAAATTTTAGTTCTTTCCTAATTCCTACTTGGAAAGAGGATAGAGTATCAAATGAATATTAACCACAAAAAACCTCACACTTGGAAATATTGCATCTCTTAGTCTTGACAGTATATCTATCTATTTCTATCATTTATCTATCTGTTATATGTTGATTTTATATTACTTATATTTAGATAATTTCCTGATAATAAAATTGTGCTAGTTTACATCATGCCTGGAGTTAAACATCATGTTTCAATAGTTCTCCAAAGTGCACCAGCCGTACTCCCCGCAAGCACATTTGAGAACTGGACTATAATCCAACGTCTTGTTTTACAAATATCTGACACTCAAACTTTATTCCGCGTGAAAAAGAGGATGAAGGGGGAGAACAGTTGAGGCTTCATTTGCCAATAGTGAGCTTATTTTTATTTATCTCTCTGCAAGAATTTTCGAGAAATGATACCTGCCTTGGGAATTGTCAGACTACTGATCATCATCGTCATAAGTAAGTTTGTTTTGTGACTATTCATACCTTCAGTTTTATTGATTAATCATTCAGGTCTTTTTACATTTTCTGTACACTAACATGTAGAATACTGCTAGCTGACAGACAGAAAATTCTCAGCTCCCTTAACCCTGAGCAAAAAGGTATGAATGACGGGTTTTTCACTCTCATGGGTAGTTCTTAGAGGGGCTGCAGGAATGTGTTATCACTTTCAGTTTCTTTCTTAAGTGAGGGTAGTCAAAAGAGTAGACTCTAGGTTCTGTCCCCTTCATCCACAATAGCTTTATTTGTTTTATATACTGGATTTTTCTTGATCATACATTGGATTCTGTATATAACTTTTTTTTTTTCTGAAAAGGGAAAGTTTGAAAACCACTGATATCTATTTCCTTCCTCAATTTCTAAATTTCCAGATTGAAAAGAAAAACTCCCAAAACTAATCTAGGCTTATAAACATAGAATAGTAGCTGAGGATTGAAAATGAGAGTGGAGAAGACAGAAGTTCAGGGAACTAAGAGGATGACTAATACAGCTTTTGAGAGCTCCAAGAATTACAGAAGAGAATTACATGCTAAATAAATTTTAGGAAGAATATTCAGTCTGGAGAGGAGTTGGGATTTTAGCTGAATCTGAAAGTCAGGGTAGCTTTTTGGATGGTGGCAGGCCGCACAAGATAGAAGGAAATGTCGATATAAGAATGTCCAAATAACATAGAGAATTTTCATGAGGTTCTTTGAGCAAAACTGATGACATATGCTGGGAAGCAAGATTTTAAACACTTTGGAAAATAGTTTTACAGCTTCTTTTATGCATTTGAAATTGAGGAAAGTAAGGAAAATTGTAGAAAACAAGGCAAGGACTGGATTAAAAGATACTTTGCAAAACTACATATTCTCTTGAGGGTTAATATGCCCTTCCAGGGGTATTTAGATATTCCATAAGTGTGTGAACCTAGATGCACAAGAACAATGGGCAGGGCTGACTTAAAACCTTTCACTAACTCTGGCTGGTGTGGCTCAGTGAATTGAGTGCTGATCTGGGAACCCAGAGGTCGCTGGTTTGATTCCCAGTCAGGGCACATGCCTCGGTTGCAGGTTCCTCGTTGGGGTGTGTGAGAGGTAACCACACAATGATGTTTCTTTCTCTTTCTCCTTCCTTTCCTCTCTCTCTAAGAATAAATATTTTAAAAACAAACAAAACACCTTCCACTAAAGAAGTTATAGGCTTAGGGCTTGCCTACCTACCCACCATGACCTGCCCAGTTAGGAATTTATAGAAAGTAACTTGTGAGGTTGTTTTCTATAGAACCCCTTTTTTCATCCACAAAAACAAGAGCAAAGGTAGGACCAGTTACTTGTGTTTGCAGAGCTGAACCAGCTAAAGTTCTGCTCAGAGGGGAGAAGGGCAGATGTTGGGGTCAGACTTGAAGGCCAAGACAGAGATGATACCTGATAAAGCCTAAGATTTTGGCTGTCTACATGGCAAGCAAAAATGATTCAGTTTATTGGTATCAAGAGTAAAGTTATATACACTGTGGGAACAGGGAAGGCCACCTCTGGGAAAAGAGACTAAACTTAGTTTATGAACAGTTTAACTGTAAAAACAGTGTTTGATCCTGCAAGAAAATAATTGACTTGTTTATATAGTCTATACCATACTCTCTATAATATTTTTTTCTCTAGAAGAAACCCAAGAGGTGAGGGAAAGTGGTCAGCACAGACAGGAGCGGGTCTGGAAGTTAGGAGAGTTATGGTGGGAGCTGAGGGGCCATCTGAGCTGTTCAAGAGTCACAACTAGAACTAAGAGACAAGTCCTTCGCCTGAAAAATGTTGTTACGTAAATTACCTGGGTCTTCGACCTGCTTCTTTCAATTATGAAGTAAGCCTCAAACTTTTGATGGGGGAAGTTTTTTTCTTTTCTTTTCTTTTTTTTAAAGAATTATATCTATTTATTATTTTATTTCATTTTTATTTTTAAGATTTTATTATTTCCAGAAAGAGAGGAAAGGAGAGAGGCAGAGAGGGAGAGAAACAGAGAAACACCAGTGTATGGTTGCCTTTCACCTGCCTCCAGCTACTGACCTGGCTGGAGACCTGGCTTGCAACCTGGTTATGTGCCCTGGCTGGGAATCGAACCAGTGACCCTTGAGTTTGCAGGCCAGCACCTTATCCACTGTGCCACCAGCCAGGGCAGGGAAATTGTTTTTATACGTTTCAATGTTGACTAAAAACCCAATGCGCAGGGTTTCTCCAAAGATAGTTTAAGTAAATTATGTTACATAAACTGAGGTAAATGATAAGCCTACTGAATCATGTGCTTTTATTATATTCTGCCAAAAGAGGTAGGATGAGCCAACATTAACCTTCCTCACTTTCCCGTGCATATGGTTTTTATAAGTTCTTTGGCTTGGTTTACCTACTGTTGAAAATTAGAAAAGTTACAACACACACTAGGTTAACACAAAAACATTTTAAACACATTTCTTTGGGAAAATGTGCATATATAATAATAGTAAAAGTTGTTCTTAGTTGTGGAGGACAATTGGCCTTATGCACATCCTTCATTAAGCATTATTTGTTGGATGTGTTTTCTGACAAAGCAACTGAGCTTCCCTTTAGAAAAATTAGGAAAATCTCACATTTTCATCTTTCAAAAAAAAAAAAAAATCTGTATGAAGGCAACTTTCTCAAAATGGGTGTCAAATTTTAAGTGAGGATAATGATTCAGTTAGTTGGAATAAGGGTATCTTTCTCACGTGGGAAAATATAATCTTCGTTTAGAGACTGCAGCAATTTACAAGCAAACTCCCCCAGGAAGCAGAGCCAGACAGAGATGTGTGGAGCAGAGCAGATGAAAGAGAAATGAAATAGAGAAACTGACATGTTAAGGGTTACAAAGACTCCCCACCCCCACCCCCAGTTGGCCTCCTACCCTGAAGACTAGAGCAGAGTAACTGTTTCCAAGCAGTCAGCTCTATTTCCTGGCAGGGTTTGTTTGTTTGTTTTTTTTTTTTTTAATACTCTTCTAGTTCCATCTCTGTGTGTCATTTACACTGGATCAGGAAATGTAAATGATTGTATATATCATACAGCCACATTTTGCCAGAACATTGTGTAATAGTCATTTACAATGAAATTAATACTGAGTACTTCCCTGACCCCGATTCCTGATGTTGATGCGACTTCAACATCAATACAGTATTGAAAGGGAAAGGAGCCAGAACACATGGTTCCTGAAGTTAGTTTCCCAAAGGCAAGGACTTAGGTCTAGGTCTTTTCATCTCCTAGGGCACAGTGGCTCACTAAGTCCAGCACAGGGAACTGGGGGATGGGGGCATGCCTGTGGAATGTGACAGCTGCATGTGATGTTTCCAAGTGCTGCATGTGTAGGGTGGAGTTCTAGGCCAAGAATCCCTCGAGTCTCCTTTTGCAGCACAGACCTGCCTTTTCTTTTCTTTCCTTCTTTCCTTCCTTCCTTCCTTCCTTCCCTCCCTCTCTCACTCTCTCTCTCTCTTTCTTTTTCTGAGAGAGAAGGGAAGGAAGGGAGGAGAGGGAGAGAAACATTGATATAAATTGATCTGTTGCCTCTCACATGGCAACACAGGCATGTGCTCTGGCTGGGACTCAAACCAGCGACCTTTGGGTTGGCAGGCATGCGCTCAGTCCACTGAACCACATCAGCCAGGGCCCAGCCAAGAATGTCTCAAGTTCTGACTCTCACTGTTCCATTAGTGAAGGTGGACTCATTCCCTTTCTTGATCCATCTTCAGTATTTCTGATGGTAATTAGAGGCAATGCATTTAGTGTGGTGGGTGAGAGTGGAGCTACACTGCTTAGGGTTCCAGTTCTGCCCCTGCCTCTGAGCTGTGGTAACTACTTGGGCAAGTACTTAACCTCCGTGTCTTAGTTTCTTTAGGTATAAAATGCCCTGTCACTCCTCACTTGGGTTGCTGAAACAGTAATAATAATCTAGCTGGTCTTCCTCCTCCTTTCCTTGCTCCCCTATGGTCTGTTCCCTATATAACCATATTAATGAGGTGTGGTTTTTTTTTTTTTTTTTTGAAGATTTTATTTCATTCCTTTTAGAAAGAGGGGAAGGGAGAGAGGCAGAGAGGGAGAGGGACATCCATGTATGGTTGCTTTTCACCTGCCTCCAATCACAGATCTGGCTGGAGACCTGGTTTGCAACCTGGTTATGTGTGCTGGCTGGGGAATTGAACCAGCGACCTTTGGGTTTGCAAGCCAGCACTTTATCCACTGTGCTACCAGCCAGGGCCCTAATGAGCTTTTAAAAAGCTAAGATAGATCATGTCACTCCTGTGCTCAAAAACTTTCAAAGGGCCCTGGCTGGTAGCATAGTGGTTAAGGCGCTGGCCTGCAAACCCAAAGGTTGCAGGTTCGATTCCCCAGCCAGGGCACATAACAAGGTTGCAAACCAGGTCTCCAGTCAGGTCTGTGGCTGGAGGCAGGTGAAAAGCAACCATACATTGATGTCTCTCCCTCTCTCCCTTCCCCTCCTTCTAAAACTAATGAGAAAAAAAAAAAAAAAAAAAAACTTTCAAAGGCTTCCTGTTGCTCAGAATAAAAGTCAGAGTCCTTCCAGTAACCCATAAGGCCCCTTACACAGTCTGTCTCCTGCTCATCGGCTATTATTTTGTTCCTAAGGGTGGCCCAGAATACCCTGGAGGACTTTGTGAAAACAGATTGTGAGCCTCACCTTCAGAGTTTCTGGTTCATTAATTCTGGGGTGGGCCTGAGAATATTAGTTTCTAATAAGCTTCCAGGTGATGTTGCTATTGCTGCATTGGTGGGGGGTGGGGGCACACTTTGAAAACTACCTGCCCAATGAGCCCAGCTGCTTTAGTATTCCTCAAGACGCCCGGCACGTTCCTGCCTTAGGGTCTTTCTCATTTATCTCCATCAAATGTCATTGCTCAGTGAGATCCTCCCTGGCTCTCCTGTTAAAAATTGTATTCTACTCCCAGCATTCCCAATTCTTTCTCCCTTTGTGTTTCTCCACCGCACTTAGCACTGCTTGAGGATCTGAGTGTTTCACGTGTTAGCAGCCCTTCCTTAGCTCCATGAGCAGGGGCTGCGCTTACTGCAGTATGCCCACCTAGAAGTGTCTAGCATATAAGAATTAATCAATAAATACTTGTTGGGCGAATAAATCTGCAAAATGGGATAATGATAGTACCAATTTCATAGGGTCATTGTGATGATTAATGATCATAGAGCCATGGCTGGTGGCACAAAGGATAAGGCGCTGGCCTGCAAACCCAGAGGTTGCTGGTTCAATTCCCAGCCAGGGCACATAACCAGGTTGCAAGCCAGGTCTCCAGCCAGGTCCATAGCTGGAGGCTGGTGAAAGGTAACCATACATTGATGTTTCTCTTCCTCTCTGCCTCTCTCCCCTCCCCTATGAAAAATAATTTTAAAATCTTAAAAAAAAAAATCGTAGAACAGCATTTCATATGGAATAAATCTCAATAAATGTTAGCTGCTACTAGTATTAGAGAGAAACCAAAAGCATTTGGTGCACTGTTATGGAGACTTTGATGCTTCATCAGATTGCCTTTCTTTCTAGTTGCGTTGGACATGGGATTTGCTCTGTACCGACGGTTCTTTGTCCCTGCAAATGGGTCACCGGTGAGTTCAGCTTATTATTTTCTCAATGAAAATCTGTTTACCTATCATTTAAGAGCTAAAAAGGGTCATCAAATAGGGACAATTCTGATTTAGGGCAGTCAAATTTCCATTTAAGGAACACTCCTGAGAAAATCTGACTTTCAGATTATCCTTTTCATTTAACTCTCTCATGGCCCTGACCACTGGCTCAACTTCTCTGCATCTGCCATATTGGTAGCCATTCCAAAACAGGAAAGATGGAAAAAAGAAAATAGAAAAATTACTTTTTCATAATTTACTGTCCAGAGAGAATAAAAAAGCAGATTGGAAATCAGCAATGAAAATTTGGGTCCAGGTGAATTTACAACATAAAGAAAACTTACAAAGATCCTTTGTTGGAATTAGCCTTTGAATTTGCTACCTTTGTGTTTCAAATCTGAAAGTTCATTTTTGCGGGATCAGATTATGCTGCAATAGAGATCCCTCATGCAGCTCAACTCTATTCTCTTGGCTTTATATAGAACTGTCCAAATGGGGTGATAATCAAGCAGAATGAGAAACAATAGCTCTATCTTGTATACTCAGAGAGTCAGAGAAATGACATTTTCTAGCTTTGCATATTTTAGAGCATCTCCTGTCTGTGCGTATGGAGTTTCATGTCTTTTGCCTGAGACCCTTGTTCTTCAGACTTTTAAAACTCTTGTGTGACCATGATGGTATTTGTTGTTTTGTAAGAGAAATGCAGCTGAAACATGTAATAAACATTTTTTTCACTTATTTCCACTTTCCCCCCTTTTCTCTTCCAAGGTGTCTTTTGCAGCTCACATTGCAGGTGGATTTGCAGGGATGTCCATAGGTTACACTGTGTTTAGCTGCTTTGATAAGACATTGCTGAAAGATCCACGGTTTTGGATAGCAATTGCAGCTTATTTGGCTTGTGTCTTATTTGCTGTGTTTTTCAACATTTTTCTATCCCCAGCAAACTAACCTGCCCCTAACAGAAACCAATTAATAAAAAAAGCCATCTGGGAAAAAAACTGGGGAACTCTATGAAGAAACAGAGAAGTCCCAGCAAATGCTAACAATTTTAAAAGAAGGCAGGACACCACTCAAGTCAAGTCATCAGTTGCAAAGACTTTATTCCAAAGGACTTAGATTTTAAGGAAGGGGTTTCTAAATGCAAGGGGAGGGAAGAGGAAGAGAGAAAAGGGAAGTAAAAGCCAGAAATTGGCTTTCCCCGGCATATGGTGTGCATGTATGTACCCTCTAAAAGATACTTGTTCTTGGAGGATATATTATAGAGATGGCTTGAAAGAATCCACGAATACTGTACTGTGCTGATAATAAAAATTTTCATACTTGTACCAGACTGATAATCACTTTCAATCACTGTTCCAGTAGACAAATCACTGATGTGCTTTATATCGATTATTGCTAATCATTTTTTATTGTTTATTTTTAAAAATCCTCACCTGAGGACATGCTTACTGACTTTTAGAGATAGGAAGGAGGGAAGGAGAGAGGGAGAGAGGGAGAAAAAGGGAGAGAAATAGTTATCAGTTACTTCTCACATGACCCAACCAGGAACCTGGCCCACAACTCAGGCATGTGCCCTGACCAGGAATCAAACCAGTAACCTTTTAGTTTGTGAGACAATGCGCTACCCACTGAACCACACCAGGCAGGGCAAGGACATGGAAACTCTTAAAAATCAAGTAAGTTGTCTACTTACTCTCTCCTCCCCTATTGGTCTAACATTGCCATGTTCCTCAAATACTGAAAGTTAAGAATATTGTGGGCGTATAGGAATAAATATTTCTGTGGGTGCACCAGGGATAACAGAAGTGCCATATAGGAGAAGAGAGAATTCTCTGGACTGCTAGCTTAAGATTCGAATAGCTTGTCTAAGATCCCAAGGAGCCTGTCATTGGCTTTCCAGTGTACACTATGCACCTGGCTCCAGATTCTCATCCTTCACATGGCCAGTGGCTCTCCGAGGAGTGGCTAGGATTTATTTACAGGTCGTCAAAATGTTGTATCTGAAAGCTGAGATGCCTGTGTTCCTATAGAAAACCCAGAATGTTGGCCATTCTTTTTCCAGAACAGTTTTAGTTTATCTGAACATACAAAATACACTTTTTCTTCTTTCGTCAACATGTTTTATTTATAAACATCCACCTAAACATGTTGCTGTATTCTGAAAGAAGCATCTCCACTTACTATAGTATAGTGAGAAAAGTATTTTAGCATTTTGAGAAAAGCTGATATGGGATTTGTTGAAAACATTTTTTTAAGAATTTGAGTATGGGAATAGGAGTATGTTCTTGGTTAAACAAATATTTGAGTAAGAACTCCCTTTTATTCTCAACCCCCTCCCCGCAAAACTGCTTTTTGCCCTCGTGATGACCACTGACAACAGTTGGGTGTGTATTCCACATTTTTCTGTCCAGAAGGAGCAGAAAGGGGAATGTATTTTAGCTGATGGCTGACTACTCATTGCACCGAATTGCACTCAATCTGCTCTCTACCCCAAAGGGACAAATGCAGAGAACAAGTTTAAGGTGTCCCTGGTATAACTTTTAAGCATGATTTGCTTCTCAGATTTACCTAAACTAAGAAAGGTTTAGGTTAATAATCTTTCTGTTTTAGCTAATTATACATGTGAATTGTAGGTTTCAAGAGGATAAAAGAAGTTATATTACATGTATTGTTTTGTAATTTGCTTTGTAATGGGACAGAGATCTTTCAGTTAGTTTGTAGAGATATTTGTTCTCTGAGTTGCTGAATGATATACTATAGTTTACTTAAATATTCCTCTATTGGCCACATGTTGTTGCTGATTTTTTATTATTACCAGCGGTGCTATGCTGTGTGTCTCTGAGTATGTTTTGTTGAATGAATGAGTATTTCAGGCATCCAGAAACAGAAATGCTATGTTAATTTGGGTAAATTTAAACTACCTTTTAAATAGTTGTATCCATTTATAATCTTACAGTAATATGAGAGGAACAGTTTTCTCATCTTTTTCCCAAAAGTGGTTATTATAAATCTTTGAAAAATTTGCATTTTGGTCGTTAAAAATGCTTTGTTTCAATTTGTACTTCTCTTACTGATGTTTAATGTTTTTCAAGTTTATGAATCATTTACATATTACACACAATATAATCTATGTAATATACAAATATGAGTATATATATTTTTTCTTCCCTGATTAAATGCTTGTATTTAATCTGAAAAGTAGCAATTAGTTGTAAAGAAACCCAGGGAAGCAACACTCATCTCTGCCGTGGTGAATATACCAGTCACTGGCTCTCAGGAGAGTCCTTTAATAGCCTAAATGGCAATGTTTGTTAATAATAGAAAACTAGACAGAGCAACAGCATTCATCTATGAAATTGGACATGACCTATTGATTAAGGCTGATGACTAAAATAGTTATTATCTAGCCAGAAAGATTTTTTGGCACTGGAAACATTGTTCATATGACCAAACACAGTGGTTGTCTCTTGAGTTCCCCAGAGGGCAAAATTACCTTAAAATGGCACAAAACATCCGGTGTTTTTAAACTTGGTATCTCTGACTTACAGAGGAATCACTTATTCAGCTAGTTAGGGTTCATAACTTGAGTCTTCTAAACTGGGAAGGGGTTATTGAAAATACTGTAAGTATTCTTATCTGTGCTGGTCAATAAATTAGCTAATAGGCACAGGTAGCTTACATAAGCCACAATGCCAGGGCTCAAAAGCTGCGTGGCTAGAGGCTACCACATTGGACTGTGCAGATAGAGTATATTTCAACACTGCTGCAAAAAGTTCTACTGGACAGCCTGTTTTATACGCAAGAATGAGCTGAAAGAGAAATGGATTTTAGCTGGTGGCTGACTCATTCGCTGCACTGGACTGAATGGAATCTGCTCTACACCTGCAAAGGGGAACATTCAGAGAACAAGTTGAAAATTACTGTGGTACAACTTCTAAGAATGATTTGCTTCAAATTTATTGAAACTAAGAAAGGTTTGTGTTAATCTCTTTTAGCTTATTAAGAGCCATTTGAAGTGTTTTTATATTTTACTTTTTATTTATATAGTATTGTATCTCTATAAATTAGTACTCATGCCATTTGCTATGAAAACTTTAGAACCTAAGATTTTTAGTGAAATAACACAGCTTGACATGTGGGTGGGAAGGCAGGGTGTTGCTCAACTCCTCCTGTCGCCCTAAGCAGGGCTCTTGAATGTCACTGTGTTGATGTGGCCATATTGTGTAAGAGATATTTTTATGGTCCCATTTGACAGGTTGGAAAACCGGCTTTTATTTTATTTTTTAAAAAATTATTATTTTTAGAGGGAGGGGAAGGGAAAGAGGCAGAGAGGGAGAGAAACATCAATGTGTGAATGCCTTTAACCTACCTCCAGCTACAGACCTGGCTGGAGACCTGGCTGAAGCCCTGGTTATGTGCCCTGACTGGGAATTGAACCAGTGACCTTCAGGTTCCCAGGCTGGCACCTATCAACTGAACCACCAGCCAGGGCAAATACTACGTGCTTTAAGGGGAAAAATATTCTTTTATTTTGTGATTAGAAAAGTAAAATCATCATGTTTAAAAATATATACATATTATATATTTTTGAGATATATGTATATATATATGTATATATCTCAAGTCAATTATACTCATACTACTGAGAGATAAATTAACATTTTGATAAATATCCTTTGAGGCTTTTTTTGTATGCATCTCTACATTTAAGTAAATTTACAATAATGGGGCTTTACTATTCTATTTTATAACCTGAGTGTCACAGAAACAATTTATCAAAAGTCTTTTTATAATTAACATGTATTTATAATTTCTACTATTTGCATAAAACCACACTGTGGACATACTATTACTTATTATGTAAAATAGTGTTCCTTGTTTTGATAATTATTTTGGATGTTTTCAACTTATGATTGCTATCATGAATAATACCTTTCACTTTAAAGTGCTTTGGGTTGTTGGGTCAAAGAGTATATTGTTAACATAAAATTAAACAGAAATTTTCTCAGAGGAATACAACTGAATTTTAGAAGGTTGATGCTTTTTCAAGTCTTTTGTAACTGCATAAAGCTTTCAAGAAGGCTTTAACTAGTTATTTAAAAAGTCAAAACTATTACTATTTAAGTAATTAAAATGTTTGAGAGAAGCCCTGGCTGATGGCACAGTGGGTAAGGCGCCAGCCTGCAAACCCAAGAGTTGCTGGTTCAATTCCCATCCAGGACACATAACCAGGTTGCAAGCCAGGTCTCCAGTCAGCTCCGTGGCTGGAGGCAGGTGAAAGGCAACCATACATTGATGTGTCTCTCCCTCTCTGCCTCTCTCCCTTCTCCTCTACTCTGAAAATAACAAATGAAATCTTAAAAAAAAAAGGAGAGGAAACATGATTTCTTAATGTTTCTTACATGCAAATTTCTTAAATATGCTTAAAGATAAAAAATAAGTTTAATAAAAACAGTTAAGAGCTGACTTTAGAGCCACATTGACTGAGTTTGAGTTCCAGTTTTAGGTGTGTGACCTTGGATAATTTAAAGTGTGCCTCAGTTTCCTCATTGTAAAATAGGGAAGTAACATACCTACCTCATAGGATTTTTGTGATGAACGTTACCTTGTAGTTTTAATACCCCAGTATGTTGTTTAGATTGTGTAACATTTCCCTTTCTATAAGGGGTGTAAGACATACATTTATATGTTAAGAGAAAGTGAATAAAAACATTCATTCCTTTTTTCCCTTTGGGATATATTTACTCTTCAATATACTACGATACCAACCTTAATATAAAACCTACAGGCTGATAATTCAAGCCATGAAAATTATAACTTGTCCCATGGATTGGTGCCAGCCTGCAAACCCAAAGGTTGCTGGTTCGATTCATTAGTCAGGGCACATAACCAGGTTCCAAGCCAGGTCTCCAGCCAGATTGTTTAGCTGGAGACAGGTGACAGGCAACCATACATTGATGCTACTCTTCCTTTCTTCCTTCTTCCCTGCCCTTGTCTCTGAAGATAATGAATAAAATCTTTAAAAAAAGGAAAAAAAAGTAAATAACAAGTGAAAAAAAAAATTATAACTTGTCCCCATTGTTCCCTCCACAAAAGCGAGTTACTTGTCTTTTTTTTTTTTTTTTTTTTTTTTTTTAAGATTTCATTTATTAGTTTTAGAGAGAGGGGAAGGGAGAGAGACATCAATGTATGGTTGCCTTTAAAAAAGGTTTTATTTATTAGTTTTCAGAGAGAGGGGAAGGGAGAGAAACATCAATGTTTGGTTGCCTTTCACCTGCCTCCAGCTACGGATCTGGCTGGAGACCTGGCTTGCATCCTCGTTACATTGCCCTGGCTGGGAATTGAACCAGTGACCCTGGGGTTTGCAGGCCAGGCCTTATCCACTGTGCCACCAGCCTCCAGCTACGAACCTGTCTGGAGACCTGGCTTGCAACTGCATAATGTGCCCTGGCTGGGGAATCGAACTTGCAACCTTTGGGTTTGCAGGCTGGCGCCCTATCCAATGAGCCACCAGCCAGGGCAAGTTACATGTCTTAAATAGGTCAAATACTGTTACAATGGAAATTTCTATAATACCAACACCACACCAATGTTTTAGTTATTTCAAGTAATACTGAATAACATCCAGGTAGTAAAAATTGTTGAGATAACTTTAAGATGATAAAAATTTATTGTATCTTTTCATAGCAAAGTATAAGAACTTTATGAATATCCATATATACTAAAATTATTTCTGAAAATGTTAAAAAACTGCCATAAAGAAATCAGAATTTAGATGGTTAAATCTGGATTAAAAAAACTAATCTAAATTCTTATAGCAAGAGCCAGACCCACTTCCTCTGGTTTCATTAAATGCTGTAGTTTACTGAATTATGAAATGAAACGTTCATTTTCCTTTGTGCATTAATTACATTTTAAAAGCTGTCTTTCATTATGCCCTTTATATAATATAATTTTAACAGGTTTGTACAATTAAATCAGTAGTTTTCTGAACCTCTCTAAAAGCTCCGAGTTTATTTTAAACAAATAATAAAACAACAAACTTTAAGAAGACTCCTTTCTAATGGGGAGTCCTATGGTTCTATTCTTAGAAATTATATACACCCCTCTGTTGTATCATGCTTTTGTCCCCACAATTTGGCATTTTGAGGTCTAACGGTAAGTGAATTTAAATCCCTGATATCGTAAATATATTCTTGGTAACAGATTATCACAACCCTCTAGAGAAAAAATAAAGCAACTGGCATAGTGATAGAGTGATGCTTTGTTCATATTTTGGCCATAGGTTTGCTTTAAGAAATAGCATGCCGTCAGAATGGAAGACTTTATGCCTCCTAGTTGATGGGGTTCAGAGCTAAGATGGTGGACTAAAGAACATGGGGGACTGGAATTTCCTTGGAGGCATTCTGAAGGAAGTTCACATCCACTCTACCATGATTGGAAAGATCTGGCTCACCACACTGTTCATATTTCTTATGCTTGTTCTGGGTGTAGCAGCTGAAAATGTCTGGAATGATGAGCAGTCTGGCTTCATCTGTAATACAGAACAACCTGGCTGCAGAAATATATGCTATGACCAGGCTTTTCCTATCTCCCTCATTAGATACTGGGTTCTGCAGGTGATTTTTGTGTCTTCACCATCCTTGGTCTACATGGGCCATGCTTTGTACCGACTGAGAGTTCTGGAGAAAGAGAGGCAGAAGGAGAAAGTTCAACTGAGAGAACTGGAGGGGGCAGAGTTTGAAACGTCTGGGGCTCAAAGGAGACTGGAGCAAGAACTCTTGTCAGCGGGAGCAAAGGAAACTTAATAAAGCTCTACTCAGAGGAACCTTGCTTTGCACTTATGTGATAAACATTTTCGCTCGCTCTGTAGTTGAAGTGGGGTTCATGATTGGACAGTATCTTTTATATGGATTTCATTTACAGCCTCTATTTAAGTGCCATGGCTATTCATGTCCAAACATAATTGATTGTTTTGTTTCAAGACCAACAGAAAAGACAATGTTCATATTATTTATGCAATCCATAGCCACTGCTTCACTTTTCTTAAATGTCCTGGAAATTTTCTACCTAGGCTTTAAAAAGATTAAAAGAGGGCTTTGGGGACAATATGAATGAAAGGATGAGCATAATGAATTCTTTTCAAACATGTCAAAACAACATTTTGCCAAATACCAGAGCACATCTGCAGGTTCACTTAAGCAACTCTCTTCTGCACCTCATTATAATCTGATAGTGGAAAAGCAATCACATACAACAGTGTATCCTAGTTTAAATTCCACTGCACTTCAGGTTGATCCTGACCATCACACTAGAAATGATGAAAAATGCATTTTGGATGAACAGGAAAATGCATCTTCTAATGAGATGTATATACTTAGTACTATATGTAGTTATATTCAACGCATTGGCTCAGTACTAACAGACACTCATAAAATACCTGGAAAAGAAATTAATGGTAACCAGTTAAGGAAAAAAACAGAAACTGATGACAAAGACAGCAAAAGGAACCAGTAACGTACAGGTCACTGTTTTATTCCAGGTGTTGCTATAGACAACCACATTCGGCAGTCACCCCAAACAGCTTTCTCTCTGCCTGGTAACTGCGTGGGGAAACCAAACCGGCTGCATGCTACATGGAGTCTCTCTGCAGAAGATGAAAAACTGGGCGTCACCTCCTAAAGGTAGACTCAAGGGCCAGTTCAGAGAAGCCACAATCAGAACCTTTTCTCCTTTACAAGGAGAATTCCAACCACTTGATATTCCAGATACTCCACATTCCTTGGGAGAGTTGTCCTTGGGATCTGAGTTGATCAGAAGCTGCAATAATCCTACTCCTTGTCCTCCAAATCAGTCAGTGTTGCAGACAAACAATCTCATTGGAATGCGGGCTCCTGCAGACCTTCAGATCAGAACGGCTCTTAGATGTTCTGCAAATTACATCACAGAAGTAGCCCAGTGATAGTGGAATGTGGACAGAACAGATAAGGATGGCTCTAAAGACCAGGTGTTAAGATGAAGAAATGCAAATCCATTTTAAAAAGGGAAAAACAGTTCCAATTCTGAATTGTGAAGGGGTAGCTTTAAAAACAATAGCGTAGTTACCAAATCTGAATTATTTTTCTCAGGCTCCTTTCAGAATTTGTGAAAACTATGTTCAGCATTAAGGCTAAATGGATGGGAACCAGGTTTTTCTTATAAGGTATCGCAATTCCTCAGAAATTGTTCTTGATGTATCTAATTCCTCCTTTTAGTTACTTGAGCAGTGGTTAAATTTGCTCCTAGAAATTAAGTTTCATTATAGGCTTCAAACCAATGTGTCATGAGTATAATCATAAGGTAGTTATCCAATAAATAAAAATCTTAAAAGATTGTTGGCTTTCTTTGACTGATTTATGGCATCGTATTTGGTGCCCAGACTGGAGTTTTGGCCCTGCTACTACTAAATGGTCTTCTAACCTCGTCATTTCACTAACATTACCTTCCTCACAGGTACAGTATTAACATTACCACTCACCCACCCATGTTAAGCAAGCAACAAACGAGGCAACTCCAAACGGAAAGGCTAGAACCGAAACATACTATTCTAAACACACTCCTCAAGCCATTGGACATCTAAGGGTCGCTCCGCGTCCGCAGTGGGCACTTCTTTAGGGTGAAAGCCAACAGGTCAGCACATACATACAGGTCACCACAGCTCCCGTGGTCCGAGCTGGAGGAAGTCGGCCCAGTACAGGTGCCGGGAGCTCCTCCCCGCGGCACCCTTCCTTCTGTTCCCGGGCTTCACAGGCGCCGCCCCCGGGGCGCCACGCCCATCTCTGGTCCCACTAGGGCACTAGTCCCGAGTTACCGAAACCCTGCTACTCTCCGAGCAACCGAGTAACAGCGGGGACCGGAACAGGAAAGAACTGCCATCAGGATAGCCAGTTGGGCGGGCGTACGCAGACTCTCTCAGCTCACCCCACCAGGGGGCATTCAGAGCGTCCTGGTCGCCATGAAAACAGGCCACACCCCGGCCCTCCAGGCCCGTAGTAGGCAAGTACGCAGGCGCGCGGGCCCCGCCGCGCATGTGCAGTGCAGCTTAGAGCCCGCCAGCCACGGTCTCCGGCGCCAGCTACGCCGCTGCCGCTGTCACTATGGCCCATTACAAAGTGAGGGGGTGTGCGGGCGGTGGCCAGCCGCTGGTCGGCTCCGGGTGGGAGTTGGGGCGCGCGCGCGCGCGCAGGTTTTGGGGGTCTGCGGTAGCGATGCGGAGGCGGGGTCTGCCGGACTCCCAGCGCCTTCTTCCTGCTCCGGCCCCCGGTTTCGGCCACTGACCCGCCGTGTCTTCTCAGGCCGCCGACTCGAAGCGCGAGCAGTTCCGGAGGTACTTGGAGAAGTCAGGAGTGCTGGACACGCTGACCAAGGGTGAGTATGGGCCAGGAGAGGGTCCCTAGTGTCTTCGTCGTGCTCCTCAATGCTGCGCCTCTGACGGTCCGTGGCGAACGGAAGGAGGGAATACAGGTGGGACCTGTCCGAGGTCCAACACCGTGAGCCTCGGGTTCGGCGCACGCTCAGCTGTCGGACGCCGCGGACGCCGCCGGGCCGGGTGGACTAGTTCACGCTACCACTCGGCTGGCCCGGAGTGAAACTCTTGCAGCTGTTGCAAAGTCTCTTCAACTTCCGTTGCTTTGCCTAGAGCAGCCGCTGCGGGCACGTTTGCTAGAGCTTGTGATCCCAATTCCTCCCGCCTTGCAGTTTCTGCGGAGTCCTCAAAATCCTGTTAAACATTTAACCTCCAATAAAGTGGTAGATTTTACAGATTTTAAAGTGTGTTATGAAGTAGCTGAGTCTAATCCCCAAATTCATAGTGGCTTTTTAATCCCCGTTTTGTTGTCCATCTCAGTTCCTGTACTGTGCAGATTTCATAATTAAAGTAGAATTACAGGTTAAGGAGTTTGAGAGCTCATCAAAATGGTTATATTGTTTTCACTTTTTAAAATGGAAGCTGTTAGACTGTTTCTCTTCCTCCGGGGTTCAAGATCTAAGTGAGGGTACTTGAAACTGAACGTTTCAAGAGATAGTTGGGTTACTGCTGCTTTCATTCGCTCACCAGTGATTTGAATGCACAGGGATGAGAATTTGGGTCAAAACCAGGACAGTAAGTGTCTGGGAAATAATTTGGTAACTGCTCTGTTAGGAGACAAGTCTAAGAGAAGAATAACTGTGTTTTAGCAGAAAGCAGGGCTTTTAATTCCCAAACATGGACTGGTAATTTTGATTTGGCTACCTACCTTGGGGGGGGGGCTCAGTTCAGGTACTAGTTTCTCTGCCTCTTTGCAAATAATTTCAGCAAAGACGAAGGGACTACTACTATATGAAAGCCTTATTTTCTGTTTGCAGAAGTGTCACAGATTCATGGAGACCCTCTCCCCTAAAAAAAACAAAAAACAAAAAAACAACCCCCCCCCCAACAAGTTCCTTTCTTTTATTTAACCATTTTGTTCAGGTCTTTGTTAGGTACTGGAAACAATGGAAAGCAATGGAAAGAAAAAGTCTCTGCTCTAAATGAGCTTATATCCTAAGTTTGGGGGTGGATTTAATACATAGTGTCAGCCAGTGGTATTATGGATAAAAACATAGCAAAGTAGGGGATAAAGAGGGATGGGTGTGCCATTTTATGGTAGAATGGGGTGGTGGGGGCAGGCCTCTCTTAAGTAGTAACATTTGAATAGAGACCTGGATGCTATAAAATCTGATGTTAGGAGTTCCAGGAAGTGGAAAGAGGCCTGAGTGGATGGATGGAGCAACTGAAAGGTAGAATGGTGAAGGGCAGAGAAGTGACCCTTGTGGCAGGTGACTGAAGATGGATAGCCTGTGGCCATACATAGATTTTTCTTTACAAGAAATTGGAAACCACTGGAGGATTCTTTTTTTTTTTTTTTTTTCTTTCTAATGATTTTATTTCATTATTTTTAGAAAGAGGGGAAGGGAGAGAGGCAGAGAGGGAGAGAGACATCAATGTATGGTTGCGTTTCACCTGCCTCCAGCCACAGACCTGACTGGAGACCTGGTTTGCAACCTGGTTATGTGCCCTGGCTGGGGAATCGAACCTGCGACCTTTGGGTTCACAGGCCTGCGCCTTAACCACTGTACTACCAACCAGGGCTTGGATTCTTTTACCTTGCTCACATCTACTGGTATCTAACCCCTCAACCTCCCTATATTTTGAGTTTCCTAAATAACATAAGCCAACCTAACAAGCTATCTACTGATGTTATCTTCAAATTTGACTTTCAGCCTCAAACACCAGGTACTTTACATAGATTTAACTTTTAACTTTTATTTAGCTTATTTCCAAAAGGATTTGAAACTGCTTCTAAAACACTAAAAGAGAGGGTGGCTAAAGATAAAGATGATAAATCATTTGGAAGAAGAGGCATTTTAGTTATTTTGAGTACTCAACTTCTAAAAATCCTGGCTGCTAAGGCAAAAAGGGGAACATCAAGTATAGAATTGTCTGATTAAAAGGAAGTATTATTCCACCTATAGAAAAATCAGAAAACTTGTCAACCTTGTACCACCAACAGAAATTTAAAAGTCGAAAGAAATAGAATGGGGAAAGAAGAGGAAGAAAGGATGAGTATTACTATCTTATAAAATTAGGATTCAGTTGAGATCAGTGGAAATTAATGGAAGAAGCATAAGTTTGAGTATATAATTTAAAGGAAAAGGTAGTAACTAGAGGAATTAAGGGTACTGTAACATTGAAAGCGGAGTTGAGGAGAGGGTAGCTGTGATGTAAAGATATCAATTTCTGTTTTCTTAAAAAATATTTATTTCCAGAGAGAGGGGAAGGGAGGGAGAGAAACATCAACCCGAGGTTCCCTTTCACATGCCCCCGAAAGGGGACCTGGCCAGCAACCCAGGCACATGTCCTGACTGGGAATCAAACCAGCAACCCTTTGGAATCGAAGGCCAGCAATCAATCCACTGAGCCACACCAGCCAGGGCTATCAATTTCTCAAAAAATAGTGTTGTAAGTGTATTCAGAGAGATGAAGAGTAACTACCAGACCTCAAAGTAGTTGTCCATTTGAGTTTTTCCATACTTTTTTAATTTTAATGTTTAATGTCTTATTTTAATGTTATTAAAACTAAAAAATGGAAGCATGTAAGTTAGTTTACAACAGAACTTCATTTGGGATCTAGATACGCACATTTTTTGTATGTACTCCTTTGGGGGGTGCTTTATCAGATTTTTCAGAGGGTTTCATGCATAAAATAGTCAACCACTGGTTTAGAGATTTTATGGAGTACATGCTAGTATGAATTTGCTCAATAGATGATGAGCGACATAGTGCTGACATGAACCATTGGATATGAAAACATTGAAGTTTATATTTTAATGTTGATTTGATCATGTTAATTACTGGTAAAATACTTGGCTGGCAGTTATTTAGCATGTTATGTATGAAACTTCATTTTTTAAAATTCTTCAGTGATTGCCATAGCCATGTTGATTCTCTCTTACATTTTTCTCCAGTTTATCTATCATGTTTTCACCCCTCTAACACTCTAGTGCAGGTCACTATTTTTTTTTACCCTAGGTTATGTTTATTGATTTTTACAGAGAGGAAGGGGGTGGCACTGGAGAGAAAGAGACAGACAGACAGACAGACACACACACACAAACACGTCAATCAATCAGTTGCTTCCCACATGCACCCTGACTAGGGCTTGAACCTGCAGGCTTTTGGTGTATGGGACAATGGTCCAATCAACTGATCCACCCAGCCAGGGCCAGGTTACTATCTTTTTCAACAAGATTACCACATCAGCCTCTTAACTGCTCTTCCTACCTTTATTTTTGTCACACTTGTTGCTTTTCCACACTGCAGTGAAGAGTAACCCTGTAACCTTCCTATTTAAAATGTTTCTTAGGATCAAAGTCCAACCAAACTTGCCTTCCCATAACCCGTTATCCTGACTGTCCCTTAATTCTCTTTTTGTCTAGTTCCTTATTTTTTGCACTAGACTGTAAATTCATTGAGAGCAGGGACCTGTCTTACTCAATGGTGTCAACACTCCTAGCAATGTGCTTGATGTATAAAAGGCACTTAATATAGACTGAGTTATAGAATATAATTTCAGCCATTCAAATTTAAGACTTTAATTGTTGCTTTTTCTGCTTTTTTGATTTGCAGTATTGGTAGCCTTATATGAAGAACCAGAGAAACCTAATAGTGCTTTGGAGTATCCTTTTCATCTTTCAAGTCATAAAAAGGCCTTATTTTTGGAACTCCTTATTTTTTCATATAGATAACCTTTAAAATACTTTGGATTATTGAAAAAGTTACTTTCCTTTGAATTTTTGGACAATGACCTATAGGTAAATATGGGTGGGTGGATAGACGGTCACTTTGATCAGAGATACTACTTTGGGCTATATCATTACTTTCATTCAGCTCAAGTAAATTCTTAACTTTGGGATTAGTTTTTTAAAGCATCACTTAGGAGCTGCTACCCCAGAAAATCCAGAAATAGAACTGCTTCGCCTAGAATTGGCAGAAATGAAAGAGAAATACGAAGCTATTGTAGAAGAAAATAAAAAACTGAAAACAAAGGTAAATTTCTTAAAAGAATTCATGTTAATAATTTAACCTTTAAAATAATTTCACCTATTAATAATAAATTCATGTTAATGATATTAATATGACCAAAACCTCATTAAAATGGACAGCAGGAGAGGGAGGATGATAAATATTAGTCTCAATTAATGACAAGGCCCAACTATCTGGAAAACAACAGACACATTATAAATATGGGTCAAGAAGAGGTTCTTGGGAACCTATATCAACAAGAAGATAAGAATATGGGTTTAATGCTACTTCTAAAAGTATTTGGAGATTTGAGAGTCTTAAGCAGTTGATTTAAGTTACTTTGTGAATGGCACCTCTTTAAGAGTCAGGCAGTGCACAATCTACCTAGTCATGTGGTGACCCTGTAATGTGTTAGTGTACCTCGGTAACTTTGTTACACTTAATTTTGTCTAGTGCTAAAGTTTTTTCTTTGTTTAAACTGAGAATTTTCATAAACTTCAAATTAGTCAATTTAAGTCCTTGAGGTTTCACTACATTCTGAATCACATCATGCATTTTATATTACTCTAGGAATTTCTTATAATGTTTTATTTTCTCAACGTTGCAAGATATGTGAAATAGGTATACAGATAGGTGAGGACACTACACAGTGAGATCTAATTAGCTTCTTAAATCTGACAGCTAAATGGAACAACTCTTAGCCTACTGTTCTTCCAGGGCAGTAACTTAGCATAAAATAAAATGCAGTATCTTAAATTACCAAGATTTCACCTTTTAAATCAAAGACATTAGCAGCTGTTTTTTTTGACTGGCTAGTTTCATTTATGTCATATAATTGGTTTTTTCTACTTTGGAGGAGAAAGTTCAGTAAATTTTTGGTGGAAGGGAAAAAAGTACCTTATTATAAGTCACAACATCTTTGGGAAGATACAGATTATTGCATATCAATGTTTATCATAGTAACCATAAATTGGAATTAATTTTTAGTTTCCTAGTAATCTTAATGGTTTATATAATAAGCCTTCATTAGGTTTGATTGTATTAAATCTTAAATCATTGAATGGTTTAATGATTTAAAAGTATAAACTTACTGATTCAATAATTAAATTGAACAGTTAACTCATTTTGTTAAGTTGTTGGTTTTTTTTTTACCTAATTTAGAATAAAATTCACTTAAACTCCTCTGTCTTTGTCCTATAGCTTGCTCAGTATGAACCACCTCAGGAGGAGAAGCGTGCTGAATAGGATTCTTCTCAGTTGAAAAGACACTGAAAAATGGTTTTGTAAGACTTGAATAGTTTGTATAGTATATAATCCTTTCTGAACAGATGCTATAGAACTCTTTTAATATGTTAAATTCACCTATCACACTTTAACTGTTATAAACACATATTCTTAGAATCACCAATAAAAATTCAGTGTAACTTTCTTTGGGTCTTAAAAGCAGAAGAATCCAAAGTGAATCCTAGAAAAAATCTAAACACAGCCATCTAATTCATTACCTTAAAAGACACTCTGTTTACTAGTCTGACTAGGAATGGTGGTGCCAGTTGTACTTTAGCCAAGGATGATTAGCTGTTCCTTGGTTTAGTTTAAGATATGAGCACAGGTACCATCATTCTTGAAAGTAAAGATGACGCTGTTTATATTCTCTGTAGGAAGCTGGACATGAGATGCTTTTGCATGGGTTCCCATGAACCTTTTGCTCGTTTATATAATGCAAAACATTAACTCCTTTGCCACCACTTTGCCTTAGGTAACGTGTGTGTGCCAGTTTGAACTCTGACACCACATTTTCCTCCTATGCAATCATGCCCTGTTTGATAACGTTGCCTTGCTTGCTCTGTGCTTCAATGGGGTCTACTTGCACACTGGCATTTCTGTGTTGATTTTCGATTTGCTCTAATAGCAGTTACCCTGATTGTAACTTATATAACTTTAAACAGGATTGTACCGTTCCCCTGCCTTCTTAATTGTTCAGTTGAGCACAGAACAGAAGCAATATAAAATTCTGGGTTCATGCACAAGCTGGGAGAAGGGGAATGAGCCATATATCGTGGAAATTTATAGTTTGCGGGTATAATTATATAGTGCTTTTTTTCTCTCAAAACTATTTTTCTAGACTTGAATTCATTTCATCTTCATTATCCCTGTGAAGTAGGTAGGGCACATATGAGGGGAGGCTGGGTGCTGAATTTTTAAGTCAAAGACTGATATTAATACAAATTATTTACTAACTGTAGTACCTTGGGCACATCAGTTAACGGCTCTGAGATTCACTTTCCTCATCTGTTAAATGAGAAGAATAATATTTGTGCTGCCTACCTCACAGGGTTGTTGTGAGGGTCAAATGGAATGTATGTGAAAGACTTGTCAATGGTAAAGCACTATATTCTTGTTTGTTAGTCCTTTCCTTTCTTTTGGAAACCCTACAGACAGATGTTTTATTTTCTTGATCATTTATTTTCCTTACTGATTGACTGACATTATTAAGAAGTAGTCCTATTTCATGTATCCTATCCCAATTGTTAGAGAATCTGTCTTTTTTTGGTCAAAAGACACAAAAACAAAACTATCCACTGAAAGTTGGTTTAACTAGCAAACGTTTCAGCACCTGCTAGAAAATGACTAAGCCAATTTTAAGGGCATTTTAATCAATCATGTTGGCAGGAATATGGCAACGATCTGTGTGTCTTCTAGTCACAAGTTTGTTGCTGGAGGGGGGCCAGACACTATTGGAAGAACATTCATTTGATCGTTTGTCTTTTACTAGTGTGAATGCCTCCTACATGGACAGCAGTGGGCTGAATGCTGGTTACAAAAATGAACTTGAAGTTAGTTATAAGACATGTATGTAAGCAATTATGGTGTGGGCTAGGATGTACTAAGAATCACGATAAAACATGGCCCCAAAGGGGTTTTGGAAGAGAGGAACTTGGCTTTAAGCAGTTGGCACAACAGTCCCTTTGTGGATATAGACTAATTGTTTTTTTCTGGAAGCTAATCCTCATTGCTTTTTCCCCTTGGGACTAGTATTAATATTTGTGTAAGTCTGGTGGCTGTCTCTTGTACTAACCTTTTGGACATAATGGCAATCTGTGGGTTGGATAATCACACTTTTTGGTGGCACTGACCTGCTAAACTGCTGTACAACTCAGTACTATTTAAGAATTCAGAGTCAGCCTGGCTTCTGGGGGTCCCCTTGAACATTTCCATTAATGATTTGGATGAAGATAGTATACAAGAAGACCTCAATGAAGTGGAAAAAGGATCCTATCCATGTAGCTCCTGCTATGCTTCAGGTAACTTACCTATAAAATGTATATTTCGTATCTTGCTTACCTCACAAAGTTGATGTAAGGATCAAATTAAATACAGTAGATGAAAACTACCTTGCAAGTTGTAAGGGATTACACATGGGTCAGGTGGTAGTAATGTCAGACCTCTAAGTGCTACCAAGTTGGAAGGGCTTATTGGTAGACTGTATTGAAACAAGCTTGAAAATGCTTAACAATTTGGAACACTCAAATTTCTGGGCCCCGGCAAGAAAACTGAAATACAAGGTTTATATTTAGGTTAAAAAATGCAGTTCTACAGGTTTAGGTATTGTTGACAAAATACCAGTTCAAGTGATTATCAGTGAGGACTACTTGTACTTTGTATTTTTAAAAATTCCATTCTAAGGCCCTGGCTGGTGGCACAGTAGATAAGGCACTAGCCTGTGAACCCAAAGGTTGCTGGTTCAATTCCCAAGCCAGGTCTCCAGCCAGGTCTGTAGCTGGAGGCAGGTGAAAGGCAACCATACATTGATGTCTCTCTCCCTCTCTCCCTTCCCCTTTCTCAAAAGATAATAAATAAAATCTTAAAAAAAAATTCCATTCTGCAAAGCATTAATAGAATTACTGTAGAAGTACTAAGCAGTCACTCTGAAGGCTGTATTGGTCAGTACTGCATTTTAGGTGCCACACATTTGATGAATGTTGACAAGCTCGGATGCATATAAAGGAGAGTGAACACTAAAAGGCATCTGAAAACACAAGGCTGGGCTAATATGGTAGCCATAGCCATATCTGGCATTTAAAATTACAACGAAATTCAAAATTCAGTTCACTAGTCACACTAGTAACATTTCAGGTGCTCAATTCACACTGGTTACTATATTGACCAGTACAGATGCAGAACATTTCTATCATCAGAATGTTCTACTGGACATCACTATAGAAGGAATGGTCGAAGGAACTAAGTATGTTTAGCATGGAAAAGATTTAGTGGATAATGAGTACAATCTAGGGCTGTCGTGACAGAGATTTACATTGTTCCAGGGAATATGATGTTTTGGCCTGAGTAAGAATTTTATAAAGCTTTACTACAGTGGAATTGGCTCCTTTTGAGATAGTGAGCTCTTGTCTTGAAACTATTTTAAGTGTCTGCTGCTAAGTCTACCAAATGTTGTGCAGTGGAGTGGATCCTCTTTTGGAGAGAGGCTGGATTAGATCTCAGTCTGTGTCCTATCTTTAACTTCTAAATTCAGACATAACCAAGTCCCAGATCTGCATGAACACGCTTTCCCTTCATAATCTAGAAGTTAAGTTTCCTTGGGAGACCAGTACCACCCCCACTTTCAGAGGAATATACTCCTTTGTTGAATTTCCAGTTCTAAAACCTGACCGTCAAGGGTGAAAATTCCTTTAGCTTTCTCAGACATTTGGTGATAAGGCTTTCTTTTGATCTGCTTTCAGTTATTTATTCCTTTGGTCTCCATGGGGGTGGGGGGTACAATGTTCCATGCCGGGAGCGGGTGCATGGAATTGCTGGAGTGGACTTTCACTAGGTGGGAAGGGGGAAAATTGAGTCATGTTGAGTTTGAAGCGGTGTTAAGTATCCCTTGTCAGTGATTTGCTTAAGTAAGAGATGTTCTGCCTTCTAGAATGAACCGAATCACACTCGTGACTGTCTCATTGAGGTTTTGCCGTCGCTCTGGCTGGCTCCTCCTCCATACCTGCACTTCCCAACAATATCCACCCACCTGACCACAGATCTGGTCTTAGTAGACTTCCTCACCCTCTCCACTCCCGAGTATTGCCTGTACCTTCGACCTTCCCATTCACACCAAGACTACTTACGCCATCCATCTTCACACCGGAGGGTAGACAGGGTCCGAGTCGGTTCCAGTTTTGTGCCCCACGTCTTCGCAACATCAGTAAGTTGGTGCGGCCAAGTACAATTGTCCTGGGAGGACAATCAATTCTTCCAAGTGCCCGCAGAGCATCTCCCATTGCGATAGTCTCTGGAGTTTCGAGGAAGCGAGGAGAGCAGTGAGAAACAATGAGCGCGGTGGGTAGGACGGAGGTGCGGGCTGGGGCGGAGAGCAGAGGGCTTGCCCTGCGGGGCCACCCTCCTCGTGACTCCTCCTCCCCCTCCTCAGTTCCGAGTCAGGTGATTCCGGGCACGTGACGGGCACCGTCTACCCTCCTGCTCCCGAATGGCAGCTACGGCAGCCAATGAACAGCTGGGTCTCGGAGCGGAGCCAATGATAGCCGGGCTCCAGGGGAGGGGGTGGGCCACACGGCAGCGGCGGCTGCTGGGGGCGGCGGTGGTGGTGAAGTGGGGAGGCGGCGGCCTGGCCTGGCCTGGCCTGGCCTGTCAAGGCGCGGGTGGCGGAGGCTCCAGCACCATGTCCCTGCAGTACGGGGCGGAGGAGGCACCCCTCACCGGCAGTTACGGCACGGCGGATTCTTTCCCAAAGGACTTCGGCTACGGCGTGGAGGAGGAGGAAGAGGAGGCGGCAGCTGCGGGTGGTGGGGTTGGGGCGGGGGCCGGCGGAGGCTGTGGCCCAGGGGGCGCTGACAGTTCCAAGCCAAGAATTCTGCTCATGGGGCTCCGGCGCAGCGGCAAGTCTTCCATCCAGAAGGTGAGCGTCCTTCGGCCCCTCCCAGGGGCCGGGTGGGGGAGGCCCCCACAGGAGGGCGGAGGCCAGGGCTGGCCGACAGGGCTGTCCCACCGCACTTTCTCTTCTCATCTGGGGAGCAGAGCCTGAGACACGAGCCGCAGGAGGATCCCAGCCTCCGAGTCCAAACCCAAGTCAGCTGGGGCTGAGTGAGGGGCGAGACTGGCTCGTGGGAGGCAGGTGCCCGTGGCACGGCTGTGGGATCTCCACCTCCTGGGACCCAGCCCCTGTGCCTTCCACGAAACTGATGGACTCCTCAGCTCTGACTCGGAGAACTTAACGGACTTCCTCTCCTGCCCCCTTTTGGTATTCCACTCAGTTAAGGTGACCCGAGTTTGCAGGACTTCCCAGGTGAGCCCCAGGGGACAGCGTCAGAAGGAGTTATGACAAAGCCGCAGGTCATTTTAATGCTGGCTTTTGTTACTGATACGAAGGAGACTTGACTGGAACATTATTGGGTATTGGGGGCTATTATTCTACTATTCCACCTATTTTAGTACTTGTGGCTTGTTGAGTATAATTGCTGGTGATACTACCCCTGTGTGTGGTTACAGAAATCTCCTGAGACCTTAAGAATTTTTGCAGACCTGTGTCAGTCCATTTATTTCACTTGGCGTCCGTCAGGACCAAGTGGAGGACTATGCACTTTTTGTAAGCAGAAAATAGAGGCAAGCTGACCTGGTCATAAGACGCCTGATACCTGCCCTTTCGCTCTTTCCACTCTGTTGCAAAAGCCTATCCAAAATACCTCTGGGTAATATTTTGTGGACAATATTTTTGAAAATAGTCATTTTTTCATTTATGGGATGGCATTGCACCTCTACAACAAAACTTAGGTACGTTTATGGTAGGCTTTTAGCAAACTGATCTTAATTCTTTTATTATTACTGAACCTTGGGAGTGACTGGCCATTTTTCTCTTCTTAGAGAGTAACAGTGAGAAGTAAGTTAGTTTCGTGTTTGAGTTCTATGGATTGCTGCGATTCTTGACAATTGCTTTTATCATTTTTAAAAAGATTTTGTTTATTATTTTTCAGAGAGAGGGGAAAGGAGAGAGGCAGAGAAGGAGAGAAACATCATTCAATGTATGGTTGCCTTTCACCTGCCTCCAGCTAAGGACCGGGCTGGAGACCTGGTTTGCAACCTGGTTATGTGCCCTGGCTGGGAATCGAACCAGCGACCTTTGGGTTTGCAAGCCAGTGTCTTATCCACTGTGCCACTAGCCAGGGCTGCCTTTATCATTTCTTTTATCATGGAGCCTCCCTGTCCATTCCTAACCCTCTTCCACCCCACATTTATCACTTTTAACTATAATTACTGTATTTGTTTGATTTCATCCACAAGACTGCAAATTCAATGAGGCAGGGTTCAGTTAGTTTCATTTCTGACTATTCTTTGGAACCTAATATAGGCATCCAATAAATTTTCAATGAACAAAACTTCTCTAGCTTTAATTAAAGCTTTCATAATTTTAAAACAGATTTTTGCAAAACTAATGCAATTCACAGAAGAAAATCAATTGAGATGATACTGCTATTGCTAGTATTTAATCTGTTGTGATGAAAACAGCAGAAAAGTTTCTGCTTTAAAATAGACTAAATGGAAAGTAATTTGATGAATTGCTTTCATCAGATGAAAGTAATTTAAAAAATTAAATTTTAAAGATTTTATTTTTTTGAGTCATGGGAAAGGAGGGAGAGAGGGAGAGAAGACATCAATTGGTTGCCTGTCATGCACCCTAACTGGGAACCGAACCTGTAACCCAGGCATGTGCCCTGATCAGGAACTTAACCAACTTTGCCAAACGACATCCAACCCAACGGAGCCCTGAGAGCCACACCAGTCAGGGTGTTATATTTTGTTTTGTCAGAAGTAAAGAGGATGGTGATTACCAGTGGATACACCATTTACTTTTTCTTTTTTAAAATTATGGCTATGGGATCAGGTTCTTTATGTTAATTCAGGGTAGAAGTTTCAAATTTTGATACAAAGTTGAATAGTCATAAAATTGTTTTTCTTTTAACAGGTGGTGTTTCATAAAATGTCACCCAACGAGACCCTCTTTTTGGAAAGTACCAACAAGATTTATAAAGATGACATTTCCAATAGCTCCTTTGTGAATTTCCAAATATGGGATTTTCCTGGGCAAATGGACTTTTTTGACCCAACTTTTGACTATGAGATGATCTTCAGAGGAACAGGAGCATTGATATATGTCATTGATGCACAGGTAATTAGGAATGATTATTTATTTTAATTCTCTTGTGGCAAAAGATGTAGAAACAAAGCAGTTATCTTCTTTGTCATGTGCTTCTTACTGTTTAATTTCTTTGCCAGTTGATTCCCTAGATGTAACTGCAGATGTCCTTTGGGAGCAAGCATGCCATTGTGCGAGCACAGGATAGCAGATGATAAAGAGATATGATTTATGTCTTTGAGTTCTAGTTAATGAGCAGCTTTCCACTTTTATTACTTATTTATTTATTTTAAAGATTTCATTTCATTATTTTTAGAAAGAGGGGAAGGGAGAGAGGCAGAGAGGGAGAGAAATATCAATGTATTGTTGCTTTTCACCTGCCTCCAGCCACAGACCTGACTGGAGACCTGGTTTGCAATCTTGTTATGTGCCCTGGCTGGGGAATCAAACCTGCAACCTTTGGGTTCGTAGGCCGGCACCTTATCCACTGGGCTACCAGCCAGGGCAAGCTTTCCACTTCTATTTGCTAATAGTAGATATTTCTCTACTTCACTATTACAAAATGATGTCATTCACTGAAAAGATCTCATCAGTGCCCATAATGTAAGAAGGAATACAAGAACTGAGTCACCAAATATTAAAGTGAATAGTTTCCTTAATTGTCCAAATTAAGTTTAGCCCAACAAGCATTTATTAAGGGCTAGCAAGTGGCAGGTCCTCAGATAAATAGGACCTGTCTCTGTCCTTAAAAAGTGCCCATCGGTGGATGATTGGATCAAAAAACTTTGGTACATTTACACAATGGAATTCTATATGGCAGAAAGAAAGAAGGAACTTGTACCCTTTGCAACAACATGGATGGAACTGGAGAATATTATGGTTAGTGAAATAAGCCAGTCAGTGAAGGACAGGTATCATATGTTCTCACCCATTACGGGACAATAATGAG
>PVIW01011656.1:0-36359 GCA_004026585.1 Noctilio leporinus | reverse complement strand
TAGATGGCCTTTATGATGTTGAGGTATGCTCCCTCTAGTCCCATTTTGCTGAGGGTTTTTATCATAAATGGTTGCTGCACTTTATCAAATGCTTTTTCAGCATCTATTGATATGATCATATGGTTTTTATCTTTCAATTTGTTGATGTGGTGTATTACATTGATTGATTTACGAATGTTGTACCATCCTTGCATCCCTGAGATGAAGCCCACTTGATCATGGTGTATGATCTTTGTAATATACTGCTGAATCCGATTGGCCAATATTTTGTTGAGGATTTTAGCATCTATGTTCATCAGACATATTGGCCTGTAGCTTTCTTTCTTAGTTGTGTCTTGCCCTGGTTTTGGGATTAGTGGAAGCTTTTTTTCTTAAGATCTGGAGCAAAACATGGATGTCCACTTTCACCACTCTTATTCAACATAGTAGTGGAAGTCCTAACCAGAGCAATCAGACAAGAGAAAGAAAGAAAAGGCATCCAAATTGGGAATGAAATAATTAGCTTTTTTTTTTTTTTTTTTTTTTTGCAGATGTTGTGATTCTCTGTATAGAAAATTCTTCACAAAAGGGGGGAAAAACTATGAGAAACTATAACAAACACAATAAAGTTGCAGGATACAAAAATCAATGTACAAAAATCTATTACATTCCTATATACCAACAATACAGTTTCAAGAAAAAACAACGTTCCTTTTGCAATCACAGCAAAATGATAAAATACCTAGCAATAAACTTAATAAAGGATGTGAAGGACCTATATGCTAAAAACAATAAGACATTAAATAAATTAGAGAAATCACAAAGAAATGGAAAGATATTTCATATTCATGACTTGGAAGAATCAACACAGTTAAAATGGCCTTATTAGCTAAAGCAATATAGTTAATGCAATCCCCATCAATTTTCCAATGGCATTTTAAAAATAAATAGAACAAAAAGTCATCAGATTTGTATGGAACTACAAAAGACACCAAATAACCACGTAATCCTGTGAGAAAGAACAAATCTGTAGGTATTACATGCCTTGACTTCAATTTATACCACCAAAAACAATAACCAAAACATCACTGTATTGGCAGAAAAACAGACACATAGACCACCAGAACAGCATCGAGAGGCTAGAAATAAACCTATGTGTACATGGGCAAATAATCTTCAACAAGGGGGCCACAAACATACAATGGAGAAAAGAAAATCTCCGTAATAAATGATGCTAGGAAAAGTGGGAACCTACTTGCAGAAGAATGAAAGTAAATTGCTGTTTGTCACTATACACAGAAATGAACTAAACATGGATCAAAGACTTAGAAATAAGACCTGAAACAATAAATTACATAGAAGAAAATATAGATACTAAACTTATGAAAGGATTTTGCTATGTAAATTTGACCCCAAAGGCATGGGAAGTAAAAGCAAAAATAAATATATACATGGGACTATATTAAACTACAAAGCTTCTACACACACACACACATAAAAAAGCACCAACAAAACAAAAAGGCTACCAACAGATAAGAGAAGATATTCACAAACAATACCTCTGATAAAGCGCAATATCCAAAATAGAGGTCTGTCCTGAAAGTATCCATCTGTGTGCTGTGAAAAATGGAAAAATATACAAGATACATTGTATGCAGGACAATGATATCTCGGTCCCCTTCAAAGTAGGCACCTTGGGACCTCACACAGTTCTCCCAACTTTTCTTCTACTATTTAAAACATTCTGCAAAATCCTTTGTTGGATTTGCAATTTAAAAAAATATATTTTAGGCCCTGGCTAGTGGCACAGTGAATAAGGCCTGAGAACTCAAAGGTTGCTGGTTCAATTCCCAGCCAGGGCACATAACCATGTTGCGAGCCAGGTCTCTAGCCACATTCCCAGCTGGAAGCAGGTGAAAGGCAACCATAAACTGATGTTTCTCTCCCTCTCTTCTTCCCTCCCTGCCCTTCTCTCTAGAAGTAATAAATAAAATATTTTTAAAGATTACTGGAGAAATCCTGGTTTTTCTTGTTGATGCAGGAGAAAATTACAGGTCAGTGAGCCTATTAGTGCACATGCAAAGTTTATTAGTGAGTAGGAGATCAAAAGCAAGGGTGACCAAAAGCCGGGGTGGCAAGGTCACCCTAGGGTAGCCAGAGGGCCAGGAGAGCCAAGAGAGCGAGTCCTTTGTTCTGAGGACTTATATAGTTGGCAGGATAGGGTACAGAAGTTACATATTGATTGATGGGTAATGGTGGTGCCAGTTTTTCTTAGGGTTATGTGACTACCCAAACTTTGGTATGTGTGGGGGTCTGTTGCCCTGAATCCTTATCTTGCTCCAGGTTCCATTTGTTCATCTTTCATGTGTAATGGGAGACAGGCGGTTAATTCCAGTTGTTTTTGTTTTGTTTTGTTTTGTTTTAAGATTTTATTTATTATTTTTAGAGAGAAGGAGAGGAAGAGAGGGAGAGAGACATCAATGTACGGTTGCCTTTCACCTGCCTCCTGCCATGGACCTGGCTGGAGACCTGACTTGCAACCTTGTTATGTGCCCTGTCTGGGGAATTGAACCAGTGACCTTTGGGTTTGCAGGCTGGTGCCTTATTCACTGTGCCACCAGCCAGGCTGGACCTACAGTTGTTTTATGGGCTTTTTCTTTGGGTACTATGGACACTCTCCTACCTTTTTGTCCTTGGGATAAAAGCATAGTTTCAAAGGCTCTCGCCCAGATAGTGGAAAGGATACACAGAATTTCAAGAACTGCCCTCCTCCCATGTTAGCATGGTGTTTCCTTGTGATATTGTAACACTTAGCAAAATTATCAGACCAGGCCCAGGGCTGCTATTAGCAGGTGAGACATGTCTCCATGTCTTCCTCTGTTACTCATTCTCCTACTCAGTAACACTACTGAGCCATAAGAAAGGATGAGATACTGCCATTGTGACAACATAGATGGATCTTGAGAGCATCATGCTAAGTGAAATAAGTTAGATGGAAAATAATAAGAACTATGTGATTTCATTCATAAGTGAGACATAAAACAGAAAGCAACAAATGAACAAACAAAAGAAAAAAACTCAGGCCCAGGTTGGGTAGCTCAGTTGGTTAGAGGTTTATCCTAATGAGCTCTGGTAGTGGGTTTGATCCCTGGTCAGGGCACATACAATAATCAACCAATGAATACATAAGTGAAACAACAAATAGATATTTCTCTCTCTTAATCTCTCCTTTTCTTTCTCTAAAATCAATAAATAAAAATTTAAAAAATTTCATACACAGCAACAGTAGGGTGGTTACCAGAGGGGAAGGGGCTGGGGTATGTAGTAAAGTTTAAAGGGGGTCAAATATATCATGATGAAAAAAGATTTGACATTGGGTGTTAAACAAATAATACAATATACGGATGATGTATTCTAGACCTTTACACTTGAAACCTATATAATTTTATTAACCAATGTCACTCTAAGAAATTTAATGTCACAATAAAAATCATTCAAGAATAAAAAGATTATATGCTTATCTGGTAAACCTATAAAGAAAAGCATGCATTTGATTACCTTGTAGGTCAAGAGAGGATTACTCTGAGCTGAGTGATGGTAATTAAGTTATAGTGGTTGTTTTGTATGCTTGTGATTTTCACAATAAATAAGATTCAAAAAAAAAAAAAAAAAACTCCAAGGGAATTTACTTAATTCAGAATTTACTTAATATTCACTACTTACAAAGTATCTAGTTGTCTGCTAGTTGCACTGGAGAAGGGAAAGAAATGTATGCTCTACTGCTTCTTCCTAAATGCTTACGATCTAATTTTATGAAGAAAACAAAAATATCTAAATTTACTACAGAAAAATTATGAAGAATGAATTAGAAATAGGTAGAGATTCAAGAAGCAGAAATAATTAATACAACCACAGAGCTGGAGTTGAGTAGGAATTATATATATAGGAGCCTGCCAGCACCTCTGGATTACAGGGGCTAAAGAGAATCCAAAACATGCCTGTTTTTGAAGAGCCATATTACAGAACTTTGGCCGTTCTGTGCTGTGGTCAGTGGACAACCGAAAGCTGAATGCGGAATCTTGTCCCTCCTTGCCTCTCTCCATAAGTCTTCCCTTCAGTGTTTAACTGGACGCTGCTCTGTGCTGGAGCCCAATGGGGTGAGTAGTAATGGTGGGCACATTAATAACACGGCCTGTCCGCAGGAGAACTTAGTCACTGACATTGCTGGGGTGGGTCCTAGAGGTGCTGGAATAAAGGAGCTGGCAACTCAGTACTATCAGCCTTAACGTAAAATTTAAAAAAAAAAAACAAAAAAAAACCCCAAAAAAAAACACCTTCTTTAAAGAAAATAACACCATATCACGGCACCTCCTACACATTCGTGCCAGGGTAAGGGCTCAGGGCCCTGGCAGCCAAGTAGGCTGCTGCTGCAGGACTGCCTGCGCCGCATCCCGACGCGCACAGCTAGCGCCGGGACGCTCCTGTGTGGGGCAGACAGCGGCACCCCCGGAGCGCGGGTGGGCACTAGGGGCGTCTGGAGTGCAGTGAGGACAGAACACTTCGGATGTGTGTTGCCTGGCATGCTCGAGGCTGGGGCTGGGCGTGCCTTGTGTTTAGGATGCTAGCAGAGAAATGTAAGCCCACGCATCTCTATTTAGAGCTGTACCAAAAATAGTGACAAGACTGCCAAGGCTCCGGAAGGGAGGGTTTCAGTGGAGTGCTCTGAAATCAAGAACTGGTGTGTCCCACAGTTTACCTTGCCCTGGTAAGAAGAGGGCGGGGGCGAGCCGGGGATAGTGAGCAGGTGTGCTCATCTGAGGCCGGACAACTTGAGCCCCTGGGTCTCAGGGCTCAGCCTTAATCACAGGCATGACTTAGCAGATCAGACTGGAGAGAAATGTGCCTTGGTCCTTTATAGGATTCCCCACTGAAGCAAGCAATCCCAGCTGGGGTTAGTGCGCACCCCAGTGGTGCCCAGCTCCTGAACACCAGGAGTGCAGCCGACAGCGTGCTCCTTCCCAGCGGGTCCCTGAAACCTGGGAAGGGACATGTTCAGCTGCCTCTCTTCTCTGACTTCTGGCTACCTCGGCTACTGATCCAACCCAAAGATCTTCCTCTGTCCCCCCACATCCAAAAGAACCTTTTCTTAATTTGGGGAATCTCTTTCCTTGTCCCATCTAAGGACACTGCCATAGCTTTCTCACACAACTGCTGGATCAGAATCTAGGAGCATCTTTGCCAAAAGCCACCATCTCTTTGTCAGTCCACAGTACCTGAACTAAAAATCTTGCCTCTTGGAAATCCAGAGATGGGTGTCATTGTGGTGGCACGGTGCCAGGGTAGCAAGCCTGCCTGCTATGAAAATAAGCAATCAATGAGGGCTAAACCCTAGAGGCAGTGACTCCTGACTGCTGCACCTGCATCTTGCATAAGGACATCTCTGTTGTGCCTTTCTCTTAATCACATCCCCCTCAAGGCCCTTTTCGGGACCTAGACAAAACTTCCTGCATCATTCCTCCATCCTTGCTGTCTCCAGTTCTCCCCTTCCTAATTCACACCCTAACACCCCCACCAAACTTTGTATCCAGTGATGCAGCTCCAGTGACATTCTTGACTCATACTCCAAGGGCTCCTTTTAGTTGACTCCAGGCACACAGTCAGCCATTTCTTCTTTCTTGAAACATCCTTCCCTAGACACCACCCTATTGGTTTTCTTCCTGCTTCTTCAGCCTTTCCAAATGTAAATGCTGCCTTTCCTCTGTCTTTTGTACTTTCTTCTCTTTTCTCAGGCAACCTGTGCACTCCTAGGACTTCATTACTATCTCACATATTTACCTTCAGCCGAACAATCCCGTTAGATCCACACCTTCACATAAGTTTATTTGGCATCTCCTCTTGTGTATCTCGTCTTATATTCAGTCTGTCCAAAAGATAGCCTTTCACATTCCCTTAGAACTGACATCATGATTTATTCAATTGCTCTAACCAAATATCCAATAACCACCTTTGGTGCTTCCCTTTCCTTTATTCTAACCATCAAATTCTGTTTTTAAGTTTCTCCACTTAATTCCAGCTCCTCATTACTACAGTCTGCTGCTCCCACTGTCTCACCAGCTGCAATGGCCCTCTGACTGTTCTTGACAGCCACTCTTGTTCATCTCCAATTTAGTCTCCATATAGTAGCCAGAGTAGTTTTACTTAAAAAAACACAAATCTGATCTATCCCTTCCATGTTTAAAAAATTTTCAGTGTTTTTCCATTTTCTTTAGCTCACACTTCCCAACTGGTCTAAAAGCCCTGCACGATTTCTATACATTTTTCTCCAGCCTCATCCTATGCCACCTTCCAGTTTGCTCTGTTCTTCCCTTTTATTAACATACCATGCCTTTTCCTGGTATTCCATACCAATACCAGGAATTTCCTGGTATTCCATGGGGAATATCACACATTCTGTTTCTTCTATTTGGAAAGTGAATATGTTTCTCCTTTTCCTGCCTGCCTCCTTCCTACTATCAAGGTTTTCTAAATTAAACATTGGATGTTTCTGGGATTTTGATTAGGGTTGTTCTATAGAACAATGGGAAGAAATGACATTTTGAAAATATTGAGTCTTCATAACCTTGAACATAGACTTTATTTAGGTCTTTATTTTTTTTAATCAGAGTTTTGTAGTTTTCCTTATATAAATTTGTATACCTTTTTAAAGATTTACATATAAATATCATTTTGAGGAGGGGGTGGTAATGTAGTGGTATAGTGCTTTTAATTTGTTTTTAAATTTTATTGTTGTTGTATTACATCCATCCCCTTTTTGCTCCCGTGCTTTTAATTTTTGATTTCATTTGTTTCATTGTGAGTATATAGGAAAGCAATGATGTTGTATATTAGTTTTGGGTCTTGAAAACTTGATATAAATAATTAATTATTCATTCCAGAAAATTTTACTTGACTCTTTGGGGAATTTCTACATAGATGAATATGTCACTGGTGAACAAAGAGTTTTATTTTATTTTTTACAATCTATATACCTTTTATTTTCTTTTTCTCATCTTATTACATTAGCTAGGACTTCCAGTACAATGTAGAATAGGAGTGGTGACAGGGAGAATTCTTGTCTTGTTCTTGATCTTTGTGGGAAAGTCTCTAGATTCTCACCATTGAAGTATAATGTTAGCTGTAGGTTCCTGTAAATGCTCTTTATCAAGTAGTTCCCTGTTTTTCTTTGTTGGCTGAAGGATTTTTTTTTTTTTTTTTTTTTAATCACAACTGGGTTTGGACTTTGTCAAATGCTTTTTCTGCATCTACTTATATGGTCATATGTTTTTTTCTTTATTTCTTTACATGTTGGGTTACATTAATTGATTTTTTGAATGTTGAACCAGTCTTGCATACCTAGGAACTGAGAGGAGACCGAACCCCAGGCCACCCAACCATGCTCCAGGCCCTGCTGCCGCCACCCCGCACCTACCTGGCTCACAAATATCACTGCTGGCTTGGAAGGTTACTGATTATTGGTTCAATTTCTTTAATAAATATAGATTTATTTAGATGATCTATTTCTCCTTGTATCAGTTTTGATTGACTGTGTTGTTAAAGGAATTGGTTAATTTCATTTGCTATCAAGCATAGAGTTGTTTACAATATTCACTTATTAACCATTTTCTATAATTTTTTTTTTTATCCTCACCTGAGGACATTTTTTTCATTGCTTTTAGAAATAGAGGAAGGAAAAGAGGAAGGGAGGAAGAGAAACATCAATGTGAGAGAAAAACTCCAATCAGTTGCCTCCCATACATGCCCAGACTGGGCATCCAACCCACAACCTAAGTATGCGCCATGATGGGAACTGAACCCACAACTTTTTGGCTTTATGATAATGCTCAAACCAACTGGGTCACACCAACCAGCTATGGCTCATTAACTTTTCTTTAAGTATATTTTATTGATTATGCTGTTACAGTTGTCCCAAATACTTTTCCTTTTGCTCCCCTCCACCTAAGACCTCCATTCCCTTCTGCAGTCCCACCCTCCCTCTTTGTTCCTGTCCATTGCTTCTGCATATGTTCTTTTTTCACCTTTTCTTCTATTACTCTTAACTTTTCCTTGTCTATCTTGTACCTGCCAATTATGTTTCCTAATCCCTGCACCATTTCCCCATTTTACCCCTTTCGCCCTCCTAGCTGATAACCTCCCAATGATCCCCATACCTATGATTCTGGTTGTCTGCTTAGTTCATTTTTGTTTTTACATTTTTTAGGTTCTCTTATTGATAATTGTAAATTTGTTTCCCTTTTAATGTTCATAATTTTGATCCTCTTTTCCTTAAATAAGTTTCTTTAACATTTAACATAATAATGGCTTGGTGAAGATGAATTTATTTAGATTATCTTGTCTGGGAAGCACTTTGTCTGCCCTTCCATTCTAAATGATAGCTTTGCTGGATAGAGTAATCTTGCTTTTCATCACTTTGAATGCTTCTTGCTTGCAAAGTTTCTTTTGAGAGATCGGCTGATAGTCTTATGGGCATCCCTTTGTAGATAGCTCTCTTCTTTTGCTGCTTTTAAGATTCTTTCTTTCTTTCTTTCTTTCTCTCTCTCTCTCTCTCTCTCTCTCTCTCTCTCTCTCTCTCTCTCTCTCTCTTTCTCTTTCTCTCTCCCTCTCTCTCTCTCTCTCTCTCTCTCTCTCTCTCTTTTCTTTCTTTTTTTCAACGTATGGTTCCCTTTCATCTGCCTCCAGCTATGGACCTGGCTGGAGATGTGGCTTGCAACCTGGTTATGTGCCCTAGCTGAGGAATCAAACCAGTGACCTTTGGGTTAGCAGGCTGGCACCTTATCCGCTGTGTCACCAGCCAGGGCTTTAAGATTTTTTCTTTATCTTTAACCTTTGGCATTTTAATTATGATGTGTCTTGGTGTGGTCTGGTTTGGATCTAGCTTGTCTGGGATTCTCTGTGCTTCTTGGACTTGTATATCTAATTCCTTCTCCAAATTAGAGAATTTTTCCTTCATTATTTTTTCACATAGTTTTCAATTTCTCGTTCTTCCTCTTCTCCTTCTGGCACTCCTATAATTCAGATGTTGGCATGCTTAAAGTCATCCCAGAGGTTCCTAAGCCTCTCCTTGTTTTTTTCAATTCTTGTTTCCCATTCTGTACTGGTTGACTGCTTATTTCTTCCATAGGTTCCACTGATTTGAACTCCATTTTCCTTCCCTTCACCAGCCATTTTGTGTGTGTTTTCCTTCGTTTCACTTGGCCTAGCCTTCATTTCTTCCCTTCTGTGTTTGCCATATTTAAGCACATCTGTCAAGTCTGTGAGCATCTTTATCACCAGTGTTTTAAACTGTATGTGCTAGGGTGACTATCTGTTCTTCTGTTAGGTTGGCTATTTCCCCAATTGTTTAGTTCGTCCTCTGAAACCTTGATCTACTTCCTTTTTTGGGCCATAGTTATCTGTCTCCTGTGTTTGCCTCTGTGTCTTGGATAAGTTGTTGTACCTGTTACATTGCAAGGGAGCCTTAGGTATTTGTCAGTGCAGCCTCCCATTTCATCTCATTGTGGCACTGTATGTAGGGGAGGGGTCTGATGGGGAAACAACACTGTTTGCTCAGCACTTGCTCCAGGCATTTCTGCTATAATAATAATAATTATTATTATTATTTCCTTCTACTTGCTTCAGGTTTATATAATTTTTCTTTTTCTAGTCTTGGTCTTATATTTTATGATTTGAAGATTGCCCTCAATCAGAAAGTGAAACAAAAAGTACATTTATTCTGTCATAACTTGGGTTAAGTAAAAAAACATACCCGTATACTTCTAGTTATTATTTTATTTTCTTCCTCTAGGTGTCCTCTGTGAATTTCATAAGACCATCATGAAGCTTTAACAATAGCTTAGGGAGATAAACAGAGGCTTAATTTTATGTGTTAATATGAAACAATGCTTGTATACCATTTTTAAAGGAGGAAGATAATTTCAAGTTTGATATTTAGATATGTCTGATTTTATCATAAGGAAAAAGTAGGTGAAATAAGAAAACACTGTAGTTTTTTTAATCTATGAAAGTTTAAAATGTCAGTTTAAAGGCTGACATTGAGATGGCAAACAATTGCTTCTTTCTTTTTGCTTTCTGTTAGTCTTATTACTTGTCAACATAAACTTCCTGATTAAAAAATAACACACATGTGTTTACACAAAATTGAGGGTTTAGGCATTGTTAACAGGTTCTCTTTCATTATACCTTTGCCCTTCTAACTTGCAGCACCCAATTTCTGAGGATTTGGATGCAGCAGAACTCCTGTCACAAATGCATTTCATCTTGAGGTACTTCAGGCACCCAAGGTGATGGTCCTGAAAAGTTGTGACTTAAATGTTAAGACAAATTGAAAGAAAAGATTGGAAATAACTTACCAATGATGTTATAAGATGAACTTATTTTTTTTTATTTTGATTGAACTTATTTTTCATGTAATTTAAAGAAGAAATGTTAACTCACTTTAAGGAAAACTGCTATGTTAAAGATTCAAAAAGTGGGGGCTTCTGACCAAGATGAAGACATAGGTGGACGCACTTTGTCTTCATGCACAACCCTTAAGGATTAAAACTACCTCAAAAAACAAAAAATAAACCCCCCCACCAGAACTGCCAGAAAATCAAATTACATGGAATTCTGACAACCAAAGATTTAAAGGGGAGTGTCCATCCAGACAGGCAGGAGAGGTGGAGCTGGGAAGCCTGGGCAGAGAGGATGCAGTGCGTCGGCAGCAGTGGGCAGTGGCTATGGTTGGCTGGCTGAACAAGCAGTCTCACATTATAAAAGTTAGGAGGGACACCAAGGGAGTGATCCTAGACACAGCCTAGATCTTGCAGCTCAGGGTTCCAGTAATGGGAAGATAAAGCCTCATTGCTTCTGACTGTGAAAACCAGAGGGTTGAGGTGGTGAAAGAAACTGACCATCTCTTAGGAGAGCTCATTTGGAGGGCCCCACACTTTTAGAATATACACAAACCCACCAATACTGGGAACCATTACCAGGGCAATAGCTGGAGGGGTGCCAGTCACATATGGGAAGTGGATGAAGTGACTGGAAATGGGGATAGTGCCAAGCATTATTCTCTCCCTGACCCCTTCCCAACACACAGCCCACAAAGTGGAGGACTGGGTCACCCAACATTGAGGGATACCTAAGGCTCAGCTCCTTACAACATAATAGGTGCAGCATTTCTACCTAATACACAAAGGTTAACACAGGAAGGCTGTCATGTTGAGACAGAGAAGTATGGTCCAAATGAAAGAAAAGATCAATACTCCAGAAAATAGAACCAAGTGAAAAGGAGATAACCAACCTGTTGGCTGCAGAATTCAAAACACTGGTAATAAGGATGCTCAGAGAAATGATTGAGTACAGCCACAAAATAAAGAAGTGAAAGTTATGCAAAGTGAAATAAAGAAAAATATACAGGGGATCAACAGTCATGGGAAAGAAGCAGGGATTCAAATCAGTGATGTGGAATGTAAAGAAGAAAGAAACATTCAACCAGTACAGAATGAAGAAATAATTCAAAAACAAAACAAAACAAAACAAAACAAAACAAAAAACAAGGAGAGAATAAAAAAAAACTCTGGAACATCTCCAAAGTTCTAACATTTGAGTCGTATGGGTGCCAGAGGAGAAGAGGAAGAGCAAGAAATTGAAAAGTTATTTGAAAAAATAATGAAAGAAAACTTCCCTAATTTGGCAAGGGAAATAGGTACACAAGCCCAAGAAGCACAGAGATTCCCAAACAAGTTGGACTCAAAGAGAACCACATCAAGACACATAGTAATTAAAAGCCAAAGGTTAATGATAAAGAGAGAATCTTAAAAGCAGCAAGAGAAATGAAAAGAGTTACCTACAAAACTGTTCCTACATAACTGTCAGCTGATTTCCCAAAAGAAAATTTGCAGACAAGAGGAGACTGGCAAGAAGTATTCAAAATGTTGAAAAGCAAGGGCCTACAATCAAGATGATCCTATCCAGCAAAGCTATAATTTAGAATGGGAGGGCAGATAAAGTGCTTCCCATCTTTATCTAAAGCTAAAGGAATTAATCATCATCAAGCCCTTGTTATATGAATGTTAAAGGCACTTATTCAAGAAAAAGAAGAATATCAAAACTATGAACATTAAAATGACAACAAACTCACAACTATCAACAACTGAGTCTAAAAAACAAAAACAAAAACAAACTAAGCAAATGACCATAATAGGAATGTAATAGGATCATTTGGATGGTTATCAGCTGGGAGAGGGAAGAGAAAGAAAGAGGGAAATGGTGCAGGGACCTAGAAGAAGAATAAGTAGGAATAACTAGACAGAGGGATGTTAAGAATAGTATAGGAAAGGGTGAAGCCAAAGAACTTACATGTATGACCTATGGACAGGGACCAAGGGGTTGGATTTCTGGAGGAAAGGGGCATAATGGGCAGAAGGGGGCAAATGAGGGAAAGAGTTGGGACAACTGTAATAGCATGATCAATAAAATATACCTAAAAATGGGAACAAATTCTTATGGGAATGTGGACATTATTAGAAAAAAAAAACCCCAGCAGCAATAAATTTCAATTTAAGAAATTTCTAATGTTTTTATTGGTTGATGTGGACCTACTGATTGATTCTCTTGAATTGCAAACACCTCAGGTGTGGACTCCACTGAAAAGGTGGGTATTGAGGAAAGTAGAAGAGCAATTGATTCCAGGGCCTCAGAGACCTCCTCTAAGTTCCTGGCCATTGATGTAGTTGGCCTGAGGTCCTTGAAGCCTGCTGCCTGGACAGGCATGCTTGATTGAGCTAGACCTTTGATATTGGTTTGTTCACTCTGCTGCCATGCCTTTCCCTGATTACCTATTCTTATGCTGTAGAATTTGTTGGGTTAATACTTGTGCATTTAACCCAAGATTGTAACCTTACAGGTTTTGTGAGAATTAAGTTAGACCTTACAGGTGTAAGGGTTTAAATAGACACTGATAATAGTATTTAGATAGCCTCAGTCAGCATCTAAGGCATACTTGAATGAAAAAAGTTTGAAGAGGGCTAAAAGAAGACAATGATTACCAAGGATAGGAACCCTCAGGGATGATACAGTAACTCAGGCAGGTGAAGGTAGGACTGGGGATGTGTGAGAGGCAATGGCTATTGGCTAGGAGAAGGCAGAGAAGCCTGGTGAGGATTGCCCTGCTATTGGGACCCAAGACCTCAGGGTGAGACCACACTCAGCTCCCTTGTCTGACCTGCCAGTGCTACCTCCTGGATAAACCCATTGGGAGATCTAGGGTAAGGATGCTGATGTATTACATGGCAACGTAGTTCTTGCCGAGGTGGCCCATGCCAAGGTGGTCCATGTAGTCAGCCTGCCAAAGTGGAGAGCATGGTGGAGAGGTCAAGAGAGAACCTGTAAGGGAAAATGGAAGACACCAAGCATAGTCAGTAAAGATTTCCTTGTGATTTTGTGTTAAAATACCATGTAAAGAGCCATCAATAAAATGCTACTTCCATATTTTGTTATTTTGTTTTTTCAGACTATGGTCTTAGCTAGTGGTTTTCAAAGATGTTGTTAGTATGAAAACCAGGTAACAGTTGATTGGTTTTGACTGAATTGTGGGTGAGAGAACCAGGGAGAGCTTTGAGATCTCCCTCCACCTTCCCTCTTCAGCACCTGGTTTCCTTAAGGCAGTGAGGAATTGGGGACCAGTTGATTTGAAAATCAGATCAACGTTTTGGGGATAGTTTTTTCTTCAGTAGGTTGGATGTTCTTCTAGTGAAAAATCAATATACTATAGATTCTCATGGTCAATTTTACTTGTTTCTCCCCTAGAAGATCAGTAATACTGACCACACAGCGTGGTATTTAATGGAAAATAGTGCTATGAACATATATAGGCTATACAAAATATACCTGGAATTTTTTCTAGATTATTAGAAATTATTTGATTTAATTTTTATTGTATTAACTTCCCATTATCATTTTGTCTCCTTATATCCCCCTCTCCCCAGTAATTACCATACTGTTGTCCATGTCCATGGATAACATGTTAGCATATCTCATAATGAGAAGATAATTTTAACTCTATATAAGTATTTCCTGTTAGGTTGTGTAATTATTGTGTGTATCCTCAGCATCCATGATGAGAGAAATTAGAATATAGGGCAATACTTTCAGTTTATATTGACATCCTTCTTTACTATGTCCTGACCTTTATAAGGTCAAAGCCACTATTTGAGGGAGGATCCAAAAACCCAAAATTTATTTGTAAAAAATTATGTATTTGTTCTTACATGTTTAAACTTCAGTAATCTTCAAAATACTCTCCATTTGATGCAATACATCTATTGAGATGTTTTTCCACTGTTCAAAACAGTTTTTGACCTCATTGATTCTGATGCCTTTTAGTGTGCCTGCCATTTTTGTGTCACCTTTTTCACATCACCAAAGCATTTTCCTTTGAGGACTTTTTTTTTTTCATCTCGGGAAACAAAAACACATTGCTCTGGGCAAGACTAGGTGAATGGGAAGGTGGGGCATGGATGTAGTGCCATTTTTGGTCAACTGCTGATAACACTCAGTGTTGTGTAAGCAGATGCACTCATAAATCATCCACCATAAAATGGGCAAATGAATTGAAAGAGTCTTCAAAAAAATTCACTGAAGCCAAATGTAGCTTTTCAACAATGCCAGCTGCTACACTGACATAGACGGGCTTCCAAAACTTACTGGGGGAAGCCTGTACTACAAGGGGCCTGCTCTCCAGAAACAATTCCAGTGGTTTTTTGGTCCCTCCTCATATATATTTATATTGATTGTGCAGTGTGTGCACAAACATATAATGTGATTCAGTAAAACTGACACTACTCAGAGTCATAAATTCTGCCAGTCTGTAGAAACTCAGACACATAGGACTCAATTAAGATTCTTCTTCTTCTTCTTCTTCTTTTTTTTTTTTTAAGATTTTATTTTATTATTTTTAGAAAGAGGGGAAGAGAGAGAGGCAGAGAGGGAAAGAGACATCAGTGTATGGTTGCTTTTCACCTGCCTCCAGCCACAGACCTGACTGGAGACCTGGCTTGCAACCTACTTATGTTGCCCTGGCTGGGAATCAAACCTGCAACCTTTGGGTTCACAGGCCGGCGCCTTATCCATTGTGCTACCAGCCAGGGCAAGATTCTTCTGTTTTGGTTGATTTCTTTTTGCCTACTTATTTATTTCTGTGGGTCAGGGGGAGCTCTTACTAACCCAGTGGCAACTCCTACAATACCTATGTTATTTTGATCCAGCCATTGTTTTCTTTTTCTTTTAGGTTTTTGCTTCTTTTGTTACATCTGAGAGTAACTTTCATAGATTAAAAAAAAAAAAAAAAGATTTTATTTATTATTTTCAGAGAGAGAGGGGCAGGGAGAGAGGCAGAGAGGGAGAGAAGCATCAATGTATGGTTGCCTTTCACCTGCCTCCAGCCACAGACCTGGCTGGAGACCTGGCTTGCAACCTGGTTATGTGCCCTGGCTGGAGAATTGAACCAGTGACATTTTCATAGATTTAAAAAATCTATAATTAATAGAAACAGTTTCAAATATCCATGTAGTATAAAAAATATTAATTGTTCTGTATTTTTCTTCTTTCATTCCTTATACAAATTAAGGCTGCTCTAAGAGTGGATGCATAGTGCTGTCCTTCTCAGCTTTCTTGCTGTCAACACTTATAGGCTAGATGAGCTCTGCGATGTGAGAGGACTGTCTGTATAAGACCTGAATGATTAGAGTAAAACCTCATTCTTTTCTGGACCACACTGATATGACCCGGGTGAAGCTTGTTTCAGACTAAACTGCACCTGGAGCTCCACATTAATCTTTTACTTACGCTGAGATCTATCTTTCAATTTCTTTCTCTATTTTGGGATTATTTCAGATGTGGTATATGTACACATGTACACACACATGCATGAGCACAGAACATGAATTTAAAGGAGGGGTAAAACCCTGGCTGGTGGCACAGTGGATAAGGCACTGGCCTACAAACCCAAAGGTCGCTGGTTTGATTCCCAGCCAGGGTACATAACCAGGTTGCCAGCCAGGTCTTCAGCCAGGTCCTCAGCCAGGTCCGTAGCTGGAGGCAGGTGAAAGGCAACCATACATTGATGTTTCACTTTTTCTCTGCCTCCCTCCCTTCCCTTCTCTCTGAAAATAAAATAAAATAAAATAAATCTTTAAAGGAGAGATAGTTGTAAAAGCAGCTCCAATTATTTCATTTTAATCATTGTCAGACTCACAGTTAACGTGAGAACTCAATGTTCAACTCTCATCCCATGTTAATCACAAAGAAGAAATAAATTTGCTGAGAGCACATTTAAAATGCACAGCCTAGCATGGCTCCTTCTCCTGCACAAGTCCAACTTCAAGAAGCCATGCAGTGAGTTAGGCATGCAGGCCTTTGCTGCATGGTTTTTTCCTTAAACTAAAAATTATGGGACTGTCCAGGTTTTCTATCTAAAACTTTAGTGCTTGGGTCATTCAGTTTGGAGACTGGTTAAATATGTTAGTTAATTAAGGGAAAATGACTTCAATGTAAGCTAATCTGTATTGTTATTTACAATTACTAATGGGTTTATTTATTATTTACTTCTTAAAGAGTCGGGGGAACAGAGGGAGGAAAGAGAAATATCTATAAGAGAGAGAAACATTGATCAGTTGCCTGTTGTGTGCACTCAGGCCAGCACTGAACCCGCAACCTAGTCATGGGCCCTGACCAAGAATTGAACCTGCTACTCTTTGCATTGTGGGATGATGTCCAATCAATCAACTGAGCCACACTGGTCAGGATGTTGTTATTTATTTTTTGGTAATTTTGCCTGTTTTTGTGCTTCTAAATGAGACACATTTATCTTTAATATTTAACAAGTTTACTTAACCCTTTACCTTGTAGGAATAAAGTTATGCAGAATATTGAGTCAATTGTAGGGTTATCTGAATGCCAATGAGAAGTAGAAAAAAATGTAAGTCTGGAGATGGAATTCAGAGATAAACATTAGTGAATTTCCATTATACATACATCAGCATAAGCCAGAGGTTACCTGAGGACTCCTGACATCTTGAGTTCTGTGTAATTAAGTCTGCACATCAACCAAATTGACTAGCCTTTATCTAGGCTGACCAAAAAATGGAATGATGGCTCAAATTACTAAAATCAGGAGTAAAATCAGGAACCTTATTCCTTACCTTAGAGAAATGAAAGGGATTATATGCCAACATATTAGATAACCTAAATGGATTCCTAGAAAGACATGAACTACCAAAACTGACTCACAAAGAAATAGAAAACCTAAATAGGCTTCTAGTAAGTAAAAAGATGAAACTAGTAATAGAAAAACTGTTAATAAAGAAAAGCCTAGGCCCTGGCTGGTGGCGCAGTGGACAAGGCACTGGCCTGCAAACCCAAAGGTCTCTGGTTGGATTCCCCAGCCAGGGCACATAACCAGGTTGCAAGCCAGGTCTCCAGCTAGATCCTTAGCTGGAGGTAGGTGAAATACAATGATGTTTCTCTCCCTCTCTGCCTCTTTCCCTTCCTCTCCCTCTAAAAATAATAAATAAATCTTAAAAAAAAAGAATAGAGAGAGGGGAAAGGAGAGAGGCAGAGAGGGAAAGAGACATCAGTATATGGGTGCCTTTCACCTGCCTCCAGCTACGGACCTGGCTGGAGGCCTGGCTTGCAACCTGGTTATGTTGCCCTGGCTGGAGAATTGAACCAGTGACCTTTGGGTTTGCAGGCTGACACCTTATCCACTGTGCCACCAGTCAGGGCAAAAACTAATCTTAATCTGTCTAAAGATTCTGAGGTTGAGTGTTACATTCTTAAGTAAACATGGTTGAGACTGTCCAACTTAAAAGCCCATTTATATATCAGAGGCAAGCAGCAATGATAAAGCAAGGAATTTCGATCCTGATCATTCATTACTAGGTCATTCGACGTGATTAAAAAGTTAAAGCATTTTACAGATCATGAATAACGCAAGTATTTTTCAGAAGAGAAAAGGACAGCTCTAAGATCAGCAGATAAAATGTTTTGCTTTTTTTAAAGATTTAAAAAAATTTATCATGTCCAGAGAGGTGGGGAAGGGAGAGAGGCAGAGAGGGAGAGAAACATCAATGTATGGTTGCCTTTCACCTGCCTCCAGCTATGGATCCGGCTGGAGACCTGGCTTGCAACCTGGTTATGTTGCCGTGGCTGGGAATCGAACCAGCAACCTTTGGGTTCACAGGCTGGCACCTTATCCACTGAGCCACCAGCCAGGGCTCAGATGAAATGTTTTAAATTAATCATTCCTTTTCAGTGACATGTCATGTAGGATTCAAACTTTGTTTTTCTTACAGTGGTCACTTTTGCTCTCAAATGAAGCTATGTGAACTTTCTGCTCTCCACTGCTTCCTTTGATGCTCTGCTGCTTAGCAGATTCTTTGCTTTCATAAATATTCCTTCCATTCTTTCATTTCTTATTTCTAAGGCCTCTGCATTCCAATCTGTTTTTCCATCTACTGTGCACTGACACATTATGATCACACTGAGGGGTCTTTTTGAACCCTAGGTATCTGGGAGAGATACCTTTTTAAAAACAGATTGTTAAAAAAAATTGGGTGTTCAAGGAGCAAACATTTTGTAGACACTGAATGTCCTGAGTCTGGTTTTGGTCTGTGGGTTTTGATTCCAAGGCTGCAGGCACCTCTGGGAAATGCCTGGGGATCCTATTTTAGCCCAAATGTTCTGCCTTAGATTTAGACTGTGAAGCAATCAGTAATCATGTTAGAGAGCTTTGCTTCTTCTGTAAATCTTAAATTTCAATCTCCAGGAAATAGGTTCTTATGACTCAGGCCATTTTAGATCAAGTCCAATCTAAATCAGAGAGTTTCGAAGATGCCTTGAGGTATTTTTGTTGTTATTGAGGTGAATATTCCTCTGAAAAAATTAGCTATGTAGACAAACTCATATTTTTGGTCTATTGCTTTCCAGCACACTGGTGTCAAGCTAGGGCTTCTGCTTGTTAACATGATAACTGGAATGAGTCTCAGTTATTAAACCCTGAGTCTCTTTTCAATGCCACTTTGGTTTTATGGACTGTGATCATCAGGTAAGGGAGAGTGGGAGTTTGAGGCCATGATATGGATGCCTGAACTAATCTCAAAACCCAAATGCTCATTTGCCTGTTATTTGAGTGATTTCTTTAAGCTTAGGTGACCTAGTCTGAAAGTGGTGACTCCAGGAGACACACTTAGACCTGCCCTTTTTAAAAGAACTTGATAGGTGCCTTCCCATGCTGACCACACAGCACTGGGAAGGAAAGCACAGGTTAATGTTTATAAAGGGTTCTAATTCTTGAGTGAAAACATTGTATAAATAAGAGCATTCTAGTTATTGTTGTTGTTTATTTTTTTGCCTTTTTAATGTTGTTCTTTTATAGTTGTCTCAATTTTTCTTCCATTGCTCTCCCATGCCCCACTCACTCCTGTCCGTCCCTCCCGGAGTCAATCCCCACCCTGTTGTCCATGTCTGTGGGTCATTTATAGGTATTCCTTGACTAGACCCTTCCTCGTCTTCTCCTCTTATCTCCCTTCCTCATCCCCTCTGGTCACTGTCAGTCTATTCCTTGTTTCTATGCCTCTGGTTCTATTTTCCTCTTTGTTTTATTTATTACTTTCTTTTTATATTCCTTTTATATTGAGATGATATGGTATTTGTCTTCCTTCTTGGCTTATTTCACTTAGCATAAAACTCTCCAATAGATCTCCAATGCAGGAGCCTGTAAGCTTTGTGGCTATGTGTAAGGGGAAGGGTTCAGAAAAGGGACAATGGCCTCTGCCTGTCTTTCTGTCTGGGAGAACACTGTCTCCCAGCTCTTGCTTTGATGCTAGACACTTCAGTTCCTTCCTGTATGCCACTGGTGCCATAAATTGTCATATCTGTTACATTGTCAGGTGCAGGGACTTAGTTGTTTGTCAATGTGGGGCATCTAGTTTCATCACATTGTGAGGCTGTATGTGGAGGAGGGGTCTGAGAGGGAACTATGCCACTGGCTTGGCACTTGCTCCTTTTACAGGCACTTCTCCCAATTCCCATATGGGAATGGTGCCCCTCTAGCTGTTTCCCTGGCTCTGGCTCCCAGAGTGGGTGGATTTGCAGATGTTCTAGGACTACGTAGGCTCTCTAAACAAATGGACTCCTCTGAGAGACCAGCAGTTTCTTCTACCTCCCCAGCTTCAGTTGGTTTTCACAGTCAGAAGTAACGACACTTTATTTTCCCCAATGCTGAAACCATAAGCTGAGTGGTCTAGCCTGGGGCTGGGATTGTTCTCCAGGTGTCCCTCCAGACTTTCATAATATGTGACTGCTCTTTCCACTGGCTGGCCACAGCCACTGCCTTGCTGCTACTGCTGCTGCTGCTGCTGCCACCTCCACGTTCTCTCTGTCCTGGCTTTACTCCTCCTACCTGTCTGGATGAGTATTACTTCTTTATATCTTTGTTTGTTGGACTTCCATGCAGGTCAACTTTCTGGTAATTGTGGTTCTTTTTAGTTTTTTTAAAAATTTTATTGTTGTTGTATTACATCCATCCCCTTTTTGCTCCCCTCTGTCCCCCTCCCCACCCACCGTTGTTTTCAGTTTTGAGGTAGATGTAATCTTTCTTATGGTTGTGGAAGGAGACAAAGTGCATCTGCCTATACCTCCATCTTGGCTGTAAGTCCTGTTTGTTGTTCTTTTTCTAGTTCTTTTAGGTATAAATTAAATAATTTATTTGAGATATTTTAAGGCCTTTTTTTTTTTTTTTTTTTTTTTTTTTTTTTTTTTTTTTTTTTTTTTTTTTTTTTTTTTTTTTTTTTTTTTTTTTTTTTTTTTTTTTTTTTTTTTTTTTTTTTTTTTTTTTTTTTTTTTTTTTTTTTTTTTTTTTTTTTTTTTTTTTGTGGTGAGCCTTTATTGCTATGAATGTCCCTCTTAGGATATTTTTGCTGTGTCCCAAAGATTTTGGGCTGTTGTGTTTTCATTTTCATTTGTCTCAAGGGATTTTTCATTCCTTCTTTTATCTCATTGTTAACCCTTTTATTGTTCAGTAATATGTTATTTAGCATCTGTGCGCTTGTGTGTTTCTTATTTTCTATTTTATTTTTCTGCAATTATGGCCAGAGAAAATGTGTGATATAATTGCAGCCTTTTAAAATTTATTGAGACTTGTTTTGTGGACTAAAATTTGATCTATTATGGAAAATGTTCCATATGCACTGAAAAAGAATATATATTGTGCTGCTTTGGGGTGAAATGCTCTGAAGATATCAATTAAATCCATCTGATATAGTTTGTTATTTAAGGAACTGTTTCTTGTTCATTTTCTGCCTGTATGATTTATTCATTATTTTAATAGATTATTTTAGTCCCCTACTATGGACTGTATTACTCTTGATCTCTCCCTTTATGTCCATCAATATTTGCTTTATACAATATGTTCAGGTGCTTCTATATTGTGTGCATAAATATTTACAAGGGCTATATCTTCTTGTTGTATTTGTCTTTTTATCACTATGAAATGACCTTCTTTGTCTCTTATTGTAGTCTCTGTTGTAAAGTCTACTTCATCTGATACAAGAATTACTACCCTGTATTTAAAAAAATTTCTATTTGCATTCTACGTCTTTCCTACATCCCTTTATTTTCAGTCTGTGTATGTCTTTTGACCTGAAGTAGGTTTATTGTACACAGCATATTTATGGGTTTTCTTACCTCATCTTATCTCTTTCTTATCTCACCTACCCTATGTCTTTTGATTGAAGCAGTTAGCCCTTTATTTATTTTTTTTTCTTTTAATTTTATTGTTGTTGTATTACATCCATCCCTTTTTTTTCTCCCCTCTGTCCCCCTCCCCACCCAGTTAGCCCTTTATATTCAAGGCAAACATTGATAGGTACATGTTTATTGCTATTTTATTATGCATATTTATTTTCTTTTTTAATTCTTTTTAAAGAAGTGCACTTAATATTTCTTGTACCAGTGGTTTGATGGTGATGAACTCCTTAGGTTTTTCTTGTCTGGGAAGCTCTTTATCTGTCCTTTGATTCTAAATGATGGCTTTGATAATCATGGTTGTAGGCGATTGATTTTGTACTAAATATTTCATACCAGTCTCTTCTGACCTGCAAAGTTTGTGTTGAGGAAATAGATGGCAGTCTTATGGGAGTTGCCTTGTAGTTAACCATCTGCTTTGTTGAGTATAAGTTTCTCTTTGTCTTTAACCTTTGCTACTTTAATTATAATGTGTTTTGGTGTGGGCCTTTTTGGGTTCCTTGTGTTTGGCACTCTCTGCACTTCCCGGGCTAGAGTGTCTTTTCTCCTCTCTGGTTAGGGAAGTTTTCAATCTTTATTTTTTTAAATAGACTCTAAATCCCTTACTCTTTTCTTTCTGGGTACTCCTATGATGTGGCTGTTCTTATACTTGATGTTGTCCCGGAGGTTTTAAAAACTATTCTCATTGTTTTTATTTTTCTTTTATCTGCTCTGATTGGTGTTCTCTGCTACTTTGTATTCCAATCAAATTCTCTTTGAATATCCAGAGTCCTTGATTTGCCTGTTTTCAGGTGTCTTTTATGTGATATTTTGAGCTTTGCTGGGACCAAGGTCTTGTGGTGTCTAATCTGGTCTGGGTGCTCAGAGACCCTGGTAAGCCTGTCATAGGGCTGAGTTTAGTTAATGAGCTGTGAGATGACATCAGGGCTGGATATCAACTTGAAGGTCACAGGGAAAGGATGCACCTTCTTGTATGACTTTTGTTTGGGGAACAGGGATTGATTGGGAGGGAGAGAGGTTTCTTCCTTGTATCAAGTACCTTTCCCCCCATTTTTGTTAGTCAGCAGAGGGCAGTACCTACTCTTATAAAAGAATAAAGAAACCTGTTCTTCACAAAGTTGATGACAAAGGTCATCAATTTCTTGTAACTACAGTTGTATCTAGGAACAACTATGGATATAGGTTTTCCTGCTTTCTTAAAAACCCTAGTTAAAAGTTATGATATATATATATGTATTATGGATGTTTCCTTTTTTAAACCAATTTGAAGTCTTTACAAGATATTGCTGCTTCTGTAAATATGAACATAAAGTAGAGAGGAATCATATTGATGTACCTTTAGTCTTAAAGTAAAGCGGGCAGGATCTGGTAATTTATATATTTCTGATAAATAAAGAGTCTTATTTTTTGGCATGGGAACAGTTCATAATCAATATGGGTGCAAGGACCTGGGTGGACATCTGACTGCTTCCTACATAGGTCTTGTTGAGAGTCAGGGACCTAAATCAAAGAGGAAAATGGGGTCACTAAAAAATTAATAGAACTGATAAATGATCTTGATTATTTCCTTCCTTCTACTAGCTCTGAGTTTTGTTTGTTGTTGTTCCTCTAGTTCTTGTAGCTGTAGGGTTAGGTTGTTTATCTGAGATTCTTCTATCCTTCTTAGGTAGGCTTGTATTGCTATGAACTTCCCTCTGAGGACTGCCTTCACTCTGTGTGCAGGCCAGGGCCTGCCTATCCACTGAGCCAACAGCCAGGGCCCTGGAGTGGGCCCCTTCATCTTCATTGGGACCCTCTGTGCTTCTGGCACTTGCATGACATTTTTTCTTCTCAAGTTAGGGAAATTTTCTGTTATCACTTTTTCAAAAAGTTTTCCTATCCCTTGCTTCTCTTCTTCTCCTTCTGGTATCACTATGATATAGCTATTATTGTGTTTCATGCTATTCTGCAGGTCCTTTAAAACCTCTTCATTCTTTTTCAGTCATTTATGTTGTTGTTTTGTTGCATTGTTTGGGAATTTTTTTCTACATTTGTCTTTCAGCTCACTGATCCGGTTCTCTGCTTCCTCTAGCCTGCTTTTGATTCCTTCTACTTTGTTCTTCAATCCAGAAATTGTATTCTTCATTTCCTTCTAGCTTTTATTGATAGTTTCTATGTCCTTTTTTTTTTTTTCCATTGTTGTTGTATTACATCCATCACCTTTTTGCTCCCCTCCGTCCCCTTCCCCACCCACCCATCCCCCCCAAAGTCAATCCCACCTGTTGTCCATGTCCATGGTTCCTTTATACTAGGTTCTTGTCTGAGCTGCTCCCCTTCCCTGCCTCTGCCTCCCTCTATGTCCTTTTTAATGCTGGTATAGTTCTCTAGCATTAAAAAGTTGATTGTAGCTTCCCTGGAGTTGTTTGTAGTTTTCTTTGAGCTTGCTGAGCTCATTGAGCTTCTCTATCATCATTACTTTGAATTCCATGTCTGATAGTTTGCTTGCCTCTGTTTCATTTTACACTCTTTCCTTTTGATGGGGGCTTGTTTCTTTGTCTCCCCATTTTAGGTGACTATTATTGTTTGTTTGTGCTTCTTAGATCAGTCTGCTTTGACTTCCTGTGTTGTGGTGTGACCTCCTATGGTGTAGAGGTGCACTTTTTTCTTTTTTTACTTCCTGGATCTGCTCTTGTGATGTCAGCTCATGTCTTAGACTGTGTCTAGTCAGCCTGTTGGACCCTACCAGACATCTACTGTCTTTATCTGTGTCCTTCAGTTTTTATTCCAATTAATTGGTGATCAGTTATCAAGTGTAGGCACCACTGTGCAGGACAGATCAATTCAGTTGTAATCCAATCAATCTGTGATCAGGTGTCAGGTTTGAGTACTGCTGCCTGGGGCAGATTATTTCAGTTTCAATCCAATCAACCTGTGTTCAGCTGCCAAGCATAGACATGCTGGGCAGGGCAGATTGAATCCCTTCTGGCTGAATCTGCTTGGAGTGGAGTAGTCTGCCTGCAGTGTGGCAGATGAGTCAGCACTGGGACCCCCTTGGCTACTCCCTCATTTCTCTCCTCAAAGCCACTGCCCCAAACTCTCCTTAAGCATCTTTAGATCTTTAGTCCGCTCTGCTCTCCTTCTGCTAGAGGCCAGGGAAAGTGGGTGCCAAAGTATTTTTATGCATGGTCAGTTTAACAATTCTCTGCCTCTGGCTGTCTCAGGCTAGCAAACCCTGCAGCTTTTCATTTTCACCACTCGATGCTATTTTACTCGCAGCTTTGTTGCTGTAGGCTGGGAAGCCCAGCTGGGGGTTTAGAACCCACCCTTCTCAGGTGGATTCTCCAGCTCTGTCCCTTCAGCTCACACCTGTGGAAGTCCAGACAGTCCTCTGGTATCATTCCTACCAGTCATGTTGTGATGAAGCAGCTTCTGTTCTGTCCATGGTTATAAGGCTTCTTTCCAGCTGATGTTGGCTATTCCTAATCATTTCTTCCCAATTAAGTTGTAATTTCACATTGGTCCTGGAAGGAGATTTGTTTAGCTCCACTTACTCCCGTGTCATCTTGGATCTTCCTATTTTTAGTTTTCTATCATTGGTTGGAAACAATGCTTGATTTTATTTCAACCTTTATAAATTTATTTAGACCTGTGTGTGGCAGAAGTGATTTGTCCCAAAACATGGTTTATGTGCACTTGAAAAGATTGTATATTCTGTTGATTTGTGATAAAAATGTTTTAAAATATCTGTTCATGTGTTTTAATGTGTCATTCACAGTGGCTTTTTTCTTGTTTATTTTATGTCTAAATGCTCTATTCACTGATGTCAGTGGGTGTTAAAATTTCCTACTATGGATGTATTACTTTTGTTCTGTTGCTTTATGTCAGTCAATATTTGTTGTATATATTTAGGTGCTTCTACATTAGGTATGTGTTTACAAGTGTTATATCTTCTTGTTAATTCTTTTAATTAACTTTTAATGTCTTTTTTGTCTCATTTTAGCCTTTGTTTTAATGTCTGTTTAGTCTGATATAAGTGTTTCTACCCCAGTTATTTAAAAATTCCATTTGCATATAATATCTTTTTCCATCCCTTTCCCTTTAATTTGTGATGACTTCAGTCTAAAGTGGGTGTCTTGTAGGCTGCATATTTATGGGTCTTGTTTTTTTTTTTATCCATTCAGTCACCCTATGTCTTTTGATTTGAGCATTTGATCCATTTACATTTATTGTAAATATTAAGTATGCAGTTATTCCCATTTTATTTTTGAAAATTTTCTATCTTCTTAATGAAGTCTCTTTAACTTTCTTATAATACTTGTTTGGTGGTAATGAAATTCTTAAGATTTTTTTTTTTTTTTTTTTTTTGGTCTGGAAAGCTCTTTATCTGCTCTTTTATTTTAAATGATAGCTTTGATTAGTAGAGTAGTCGTGGTTGTATATCCTTGAATTTCATACTAAATATTTCATGCCAATTCCTCTGGCCTACAAAATTTATGTTGAGAAACCAGGGACAGTCTTATGGGATCTCACTTGTAGGTCTTCTTTCTGCTTTTAAGATTTTCTCTTTGTCTTTAACCTTTGCCATTTTAATTATAGGATGTTTTCATGTGGGCCTCTAAGTTCATTTTGTTTGGGACCCTCTGCACTTCCTAGACTTGTATGTCTGTTTCCTTAAGCAGATTAGGAAAATTTTCAGTCCTTATTTTTTAAATATTTGTTTTCATTCATTTGCTCTCCCTCTTCTTGTGATAGCCCTATGATGTGAATGTTGCTCTTGATGTCATCCCAGAAGTACCTTAAACTATCATGTTTTATTTTGATTTTTTATGTCTGTTTTGATGTGCTGTTTTTCACTACTTTGTCTTCCAAATTGCTGATTCATTCCTCTGCCTCATCTAATCTGCTGTTGATTTGATCTGATGTAGTCTTCATTTATTTATTCTATTCTTCATTTCATCCTGGATCTTTTTAATGCTTTCTATCTTCTTAAGTTCTCACCGAGATTACCAATTCTATCTTTCAATTCATTGAGGATCCTTATAATCAGTGTTTTAAGTTCTGTATCTGGTAGATTGCTTGCTTCCATATGTTTAGTTCTTTTTCTGGAGTTTTGGCCTGTTCTTTTATTTGGACTTCTTTCTTTGTTTCTTTATTTTGGTACCTTCTTGTGTTTGTTTTTATGTATTACATATATTTTCTATGTGTCCCAGTAGTGGCAGTGTAGCCTTATATTTTAGGTGTCCTGTGGGTCTCAGTGGCTCAGAGTTTTTGGTTGGCTGAGCTGGATTCTTTACAGGTGTCTTTTTGTGGGTTTTATGTGGCCTCTAGTTGTAGTTGAGCTTTGATTGTTATTGGACCTCAGAGGGGGTGGTGTGGGGAATTGACCCCCAGGCTGACTGACTGTGAGGACAGAATGTTGACTACATTGAATGAGCTGTTATGTGTGGGCTGACCTCATGGAAATGGAATTTGCTGTAGGAGGCTCCTGACTGTTGGATCAACCCTTTGGTTGTGACATTTTTGGAGCTAATTAGGTAGTGCTCTAGTATGGTCTGAAGCTGGCCATTCATTGGGTGTTTGTCCTGGTGCCTCTTGGAAGGGGCTTCAGTGCAGGCTCAAACCAGATGCTATCTCTACCCAGCCCAGGGTCACCATTTAAAAGCTGCAATGTGATTTACAGTTGGTAGCTATTTGTGCTGGGCTATGAGGTGCCTTGGAGTTATGTTTTGAATCAAGGCCAGCTGCCATTAATACACCAATGGGGGCTGCTTAGCAAAAGGTACAGGGCATGCCAAAGCCAGTTACAGATGTGGAGTTTTTTGGACCTTTTGGATATTTCAGTGACTTTAGGTAAGTTCACAGCACATCCTGAAGCTTGCTGCTTGTGAGGAACATCTCCTAAAAGAAATCTGGGCCTGTGCAGGAATTTAGGTGGGTCAGATTCTCAGGGAGTCTCCTGGGTGTGGTGCCTACTGCCTGGGTGTGGGAAGGCTCTCAGCAGAGGAACAGCAGTGCCTGCCTATACTTCTGTTCTGGCCAGAGCTGACACTTCAGCCCTCATCTTTAAGCCAGGCAATTCAGTTCCTGTCCATATATTCCTTATGCTTTTCAATCTGTTCACACAGCTTTGGTGCTCAGAGTGAGTGAGTTCATCAGAGAGTAAGTCCTTGCATAGGCTTTTTAAGAGAAACTCCTGGGGGTGGGGCATCTCAGGGCTTGGTGGAAGAGGTGAAGAGATTAAGCAAAAACAAACAAACTAAAAACCAACCAAAACCAAAAACCTCATGGATACTGACAATTGTATGGTGATACCCAGAGGAAAAGGGGGTGGGAAATAAAAATGGGTATAAGGGGCATAAATGGTGATGAAATGAAACTTTACTGGGGTGGTGAGCACACAATAATATGTATATTATATATATATATAATACACACACACACACACACACACACACACACACACGTAAATGTATGTGTGTGTTTCCCTTCAATAAAAAAGAACCCCCACCCCCACCCCTGGAATTCATCATCTGGACAGAATCCCCACTAATCATAGCTGGGTGTTGTGGGGACTCCTCTTCCTGGCACTGGCTGTCTGCTGGGGTTCATGGCATGGGGCTGGAACCCCTCACTTCTAAGAGAGGATATCTGTAACTCAGGTTTTCTCTCTGATTCTTAATACCACATGTGGATGTGGGACTAGTCTATTTCACATCTTCACCATAGTCTCAAGGTGGCTTCTTATTTATATCCTTCTTTAAAGGCTTTCTGTTCAGTTGGTTTGCCAGTGATTCTCAAGGGTGATTGTTCTATAATTTGGTTGTAATTCTTTTTTATTTTTTAAGGTTTTATTTTATTATTTTTAGAAAGAGGGGAAGGGAGAGAGGCAGAGAAGAAGAGAGACATCGATGTATGTCACCTACCTCCAGCTACAAACCTGACTGGAGACCTGGTTTGCAATCTTCTTCTTTTTTTTTTTTTTGCCCCACCCCTCCCTCCCCTGGTTTGCAATCTTGTTATGTGCCCTGGCTGGGGAATTGAACCAGCAACCTTTGGGTTTGTAGGCTGGTGCCTTATCCCCTGTGCCACCAGCCAGGTGGTTGTATTCTAATATGGTGTAGGAGGAGGGGAGCACAGCATTTACTTACTTTACCACTTTGATTGTCATTCTTTCAGAAGTCTATAAATTTTTTTTTAATTCAAATTTTATTTATTTCAAGTGTTTTGGGGTATATCATTTTGTCGATTTTAAGTGGTTACTTCATGCAATTATGTATCTTTATGTATGTTTATTGTCTATCTCTATATATATCACAGTTTACTGGTATCAATAGTTTATCAGTTTTAGTGAAGTGTAGATATGCACTTCCTTTACATTCTTTAACTTCCTTCATTTACATTATCTTAAATGTTATTTTTGTTTACATTGAGAGCCACATCATCCAGTGTTGTATAATTATTTTGCTTCAGCTCTAAACATAATTTGAAAAACTCAAAAAGAGAAGAAAAGTCCATCACCTTTAACCATTTAAAAATGCTTTCTGTTGGTCTTTCTTCCTCTCTTATGTCCCCCAATTTCCTCTGATAATTTATTTTCTATTTAGAAAAATTCCTTTGGCTATTCTTTTAGGGTAGGTATGCTCTCAACAAATGTTTCAACAAAACCTTTATCTGAGAAGGTATCATGTATCGTTTATTCCTGGGAAAAGTTTCCCTTGATATGGAACTTGCATTGACATATTTTTGTAGCATTTAAGTACTTAAATAAAACAAATTCAAAAAAATTTTGGTGAAGAGGAAAAGGAGAGGAAAGAAAACATTATCAAGAGACAAAGGAGGTAAACAAAGGTGGTAATTTAGATATCAGGCCATTCTAAATTAAAAGTATTAATTTAAGTCTTTGAGTTTGTCAGTAGAAATAGGAGATAATGGTGATGATGAGTTTTCTGAAAATAAAAATTTGCAAATGATGTTCTTCCCAAAACCCACAAGTGCTTACGAAAAAAAAGTTTAACCATATATATACCAAAGTATGCCCATCTCTCTCTATAGAAAGGCTAAAGATCTAGAAAACAGGGAATGGAATGTTTTATACATTACTCCAATTCATTATTGGTGATAATATCACTGTTTTATAATTTTATAACAAAGACAGACAATTCCAAAATATAGATGATGCCAAAAATCTTAATTTCCAATTGTATGCTATTACTTCTAGGTTAGCTATATATGTGTTATCTCTCCCTTCATTGACCGTAAATTATCAGCTAACTTGGAATAGAAGATTTTTAGTGTGTATGTGCGTGCGTGTGTGTGTGTGTGTGTGTTTTGTCATAAAGCCAAACACTTATAAAAGTATAGTGACTTAGAAAAGTCGGGGGTAACAGTAGCATAGAAAGCACACTCAGCCCACTAGACTGATAATGTAAGGTCTATGCATTCCTCCTGTTGTAAAACTGTGCAACCTTAAGGAAAGCACTAGATATACTTATGCCTTTCTTTTCTATGATAATAGAAAGGAGATTGGCTTCTTACTTGCTTCACAGAAGTAGTACAAAGGCATGAGGAGGTCAGGTACTATATTTTGGCAATATCAAAATCTCTAGAGAGATAACAGCATTAATAAAATTATTTAAAATGCTGATATTTATAATGTCTATAAACTCATTTTTATATTAGAAGAAAATAGAACTTTCCATGTCTAAAAAAGGCATTTAAAAATGTGGTGCCACTTTTTGGTGGCCTCCATGATTTCTGATGAGAAACATGTAACTTAGATCACTTGTTTATCACTGGGTGTTTTCAAGATTTTTCTTTGGTTTTAGTTTTCAGAACTTTAATTCTGATAAATCTTGGTATGGAATTCTTAATCTTTTTATTTTATTTTATTTTATTGTTGTTGTATTACATTCATCCCCTTTTTGCTCCCCTCTGTCCCCCTCCCCACCCACCCATACCCCCCAAAGTCAATCCCACCTGTCCATGATTCCTTTATACTAGGTTCTTGTCTAAGCTGCTCCCCTTTCTTGCCTCTGCCTCCCCCCTCCCCCAACCCCTTTCCCCCTGACCACTGAAGGCCTATTCCTTGTATTCATATACTTGGTTCTGTTTTGCTTGTTGTTAGTTTTGCTCATTATTGTCCCATAATGGGTGAGATCATATGATATTTGTCCTTCACTGACTGGCTTATTTCACTAAGCATGATACTCTCCAGTTCCAGCCATGTTGTTGCAAAGGGTACAAGTTCCTTCTTTCTTTCTGCTATATAGAGGAATTCTTTATCTTTATTGTGCATTTGCTTAGCTTTGGCATCTGTAGGTTTGTGTTTTATACTAAATTTGGGAAATTTGAGCTATCATTTCTCTGAATACCTTTAGGCCTTACTCTTTTTGTTCTCTCCTTCTGAGACTCAGGTGATATGAATGCTAGCTGTTTTGTTATATAGTCCCACAGACTCCTGAGGCTCTATTTTTATCTCTGTTTAGATTGGGTAATTGTTCTATTTTCTAGTTTACCAATTCTCTTCTTTGTTTCCTTTAGAGGTCAAGCCCATCCATTGATTTTAAAATTTCTTCTAAAATAGACTTTTTTTAGGAGGTAGGGGGATTGAGTAAAAAAGAAAAAAGATTTATGGACATAGACAACAGTTGTGGTGATTCCAAGGGGGAGGGGGAAGGGTGGAGGTGGAAGAGGGTTTAAAGGAGATAAATGGTAATGGAAAAATATAATAAAATAAATTTAAAAAAGAAAATAGACTATTTTTAATAGATGTAGGCTTACAGAAAAGTAATGTGAGTTATCATATACCCCTATTATTAACATTTCACTTCAATGTGGTCCATTTGTCACCATTGATGAACCAATATTAGTACATTATTATTACATAAAGCCCATATTTTATACATTTTCTGAGTTTTTACCTAATCCTCCCTACCCCCTTCATTTTTGGTTCCAGAATTCCATCCATGATACCACATTACTTTAGTCATATTGTCTTCTCAGTTTCCTTTGGTTGTAACATTTTCTTTGCTTTTTCTTATTGTTGATCACCTTAACAGTTTTGAAAATACTCATCAGATATTTTGTATGAGATCTCTTAATTGGGATTTGTCTGACATTTTTGTTATGATTAGGCTAAAGTTACAAGTTTTTTTTGGAAGACCACAGAGGTAAAATGCTGCTCTCATTCCCTCATATCAAAGTGCATACTATCAATATACTGTCAACATGACCGTTGATGTTAGTTATGACCACTTGGCTGAATAGTGTTTGTCAACATATCTCTACTATAAAGTTTCTCTTTCTCCTCTATTTTTATACTGTACTATTTAGAAGAAAGTCACTATATGCAGCCATACTTAATGAGTGGGGAGTTAGGGTACATTTCCTTGAATGCAGAGTATTCATTTAAATTGTTGGAAATTCCCCATAAGAGATTGGTTTGTTCTTATCTATTCCTATTCATTTACTTATATTAGCATGGGCTAATGTATATTTATTTTATAAATTTGTTTCTATCCAATACTATGTTATTTATTTTGTTGCTCAGATTTCTCAGTTTGTGACCATTGGGAGCCCTTTTAATTGGCTCCATGTTCCTTTGACACACTCCTATCAGTGTGTGTAATTTTTAATATTTTCTTTCATCTACATCTATTATAAGAAGCCCCCGGCTTTTCCTGTATACTTTATATCCAAGTCCTAGAATCAGACATGTCACTGTGGAGTCCTGGTTTCTTTCATTGGAGAAGATTATTATTATTAAAAGATTATTAGATATGCTCAATGCTACTATGGTTTTATTGTTTGGTTTCATTGTTTGTAGTTCCTCTAAATGGACAGAACAAGGAAATATGTGTGTGCATATTAACCTGTGTATATGCACCTATCTATATAAATTTCTCTATACGTCCATTTGTATCTATATTAAAATGAGTTTATACTGAAGTTTCAAACTCTAATCCTTTACCACATGAATCCTTCTAGCCTCCTCCTCTTGCTCCTCTGTAATCTTCCACTCCATCTGTCATCCATTTATCTAACTGTTCAATTACACTATACGTATGATGTGGTTTCAGAATTCTTTACCTGTACCCCTATGGGAAACAACTTTATCAGCTATAGTACAGTGCTTATGTGCAGTTCCTTTTACCTTTAGTGTTACAGACTCTGCTCTATATGCTTCCCACTCCTACAGGCAGGTTTACTTTGGATTTGGTGAGACTGAAAAATAAAAGTGGAGCATTGAAGAGGGAATTCATACCAAGTTTCTTCTTGCGGTAGTGGGTGAGACCAGCAATCAAATCTGCCTTTCAGTATAGTCTTGCAGTGGTGGGTGAGGTCAGGGGCCAAAGCCTTCAGTCTTGCGGCAGCTTTTAAGTCAAGGGACAAAAGCATCTGCAGCTCCTGAACAACAGAGGCTCATATATATATATATATATATATATATATATATATATATATATATATAGAAAAGCAGCACATGGCCAATTGGAACTATGAGATAATGTAACACTTACACACTAAGAAATTCTCTTAGATAGGATGACCTGAGAAGATACATGCGTGTGGAGGTGGAGATCCTGGCTATGGTCACCCTGACATGACATACAGGCACTCAACTCAGTCAGGTTATTTCACCCATATTTGTAATTCAGTTGAATTCTTTTTTCATAATCTGCTTTCCATTACAGGATTCCTCATTTATGCTAAAGAATTTTTGAAGTTTTTATGTACATTAAGGTTAACTCTTTCTGCTATCAAGTTTTATAAATTCACTATTACAGAATCATACAGAATAGTTTCATTACTTTAAATAATTTCCTGCACTTCTCCTATTCAACACCCCTACCCCTGAATCTTTGGCAACTGCTACGTTTAATAACATTATAGATTTGCCTTTTCCAGAATGTCATATAAATGGAGTCACAGAGTATTTTTAAGCTGGCTTTTTTCAATTTAGTAACATGCACTTAAGATTCACTCATATCTTTGTATAGCTTCATGGTTTATTCCTGTTTATGGAAAATAATAGTATTTCATTGTATGGATGTTTCAGTTTGTTTTCCCATTTTCCTACTGAATGGCACCTTGGTTGCTTTCACAGTTTTACAAGTAAATTTGTTATAAGTATTTGTATGAAATGTTTGTGTGGACCTGTATTTAAATCGGTTGAATAAATACCTAGGAGTGTAGTAGTTGGATTATATAAAAATACTACACTTAGCTTTATAAGAAACTACCAAAATTTCTTCCAGAATTTGCACTTCACCATCAGTGAATGAGAATTTCTGTTCCCCTCTATCCTCATTAGTAATTGTTATGTATCCGTTGGGTTTAAAATTTTTTGTTGTATATTTCAGTTTGAAAAATCTTATTTGTTTCTAAATTATATCTTGAATTTCTCTTTTGAAACTCTATTCTTTCATTCGTTTTTCAATTCCCTCTTGGTCTTCTCTGACTGCACCCATTCAATACAGCTCAGTGAAAGTATAAGCTCACCAAGTCTAGACTTCACACTCAGACTTTGCTGGCAGTGGTGAATATAGAACTATAGCTTTTTCCATCATGTTTGGCTGGAGTTATCATCTAAAAATTTTCTGTTTTGTTAGGCTTCCCAACTTCTTGTATTTTGACTGGAGACAGCAAGGTTTTCTTGGTGTTTTTCTTTTTAATCTGTACCCACTGGCATTTCCATGCGGCTGGCTTCTCCACCACCCAGTCTGGGATATATGAGGCAAAAATTTTTTAAATCTAAGGAATTTTATTTTATGTTATTTATTCTTTGACCCAGGTGTCCCTAGCTGGTTTGCTTTCTTCTCTACTCCTTTTAGAGCACGGGTGGCAAACACAAGGCCTGTGGGTGGAATCCAGCCCTCTACCTTGTTTCATCCAGCACAGCACCTTGTGTTTACCAGGCTCACTTAACTGTCGAGGAGTAGTTACATTGATGTAGTCCTAAAATTACATTCTGCTCTTTGAAGGCAACCACAAGGCTGACCTGGCCCCCTGTGAAAATGAGTTTGATGCCACTGTTTTATAGTTAAAAAAAATTTCTTTCATATATAACATCAAAGTTTTTAGTTGTAACTCATGTTAGGAATAGGAAAAAGTATGTTTCCTCCATCTTTCTGAAAGAGAACGTCTTTAGAATAAAGTTTTTAAATCTTCACCCGCAGACATTGCTTTTCATTGCTTTTAGAGAGAAAGCAGGAGAGAGATTGGGAGAGAAAGAAACATCTATGTGTGAGAGAGAAAATAATTAGATATTTGCTTATGTGTCTAGTATGTGGAGAATAAACATTTGAATACTTTCTCAGAATAATTTTTATTTTCCTTAATTAAAAACACCAAAATGAACCTGGCTCCCCAGTCCTCACATGAGGGCCCTGCCAGTCTCTTAGCATCCATGCGGTACTTATTCCACTCTGCTGTAAGTCAGCACAGCTTACCCTCCTGGGCTGGGCAGTGGGTGGCCCACTGGCCTCGGAAATTCAGCTGCGGGCAGCAGAGGGGTGCCTTGAGAGGAGCAGCTGGCAGCCCCGGCAGGCGGTGGTGGGGAGGCTGCCTGGCCCCTGGGGCTCCAACTAGGCCAGGGTGGTTCTTGTGGCAGGTTGCTTCCCTGCACTGTGCGGCGCCATGGGTAGGTCATTTATGGTCCAGGAAGCTTTACATAAACACCTTTCCATCAGCTTCCACTTTGGCATTGAAGACTGTTCTCAATAATGGCCTTTTGTCATCTCTAGGAACCAGAGACAATTCTCATTTCAGCAACTTGACCTGTGCACTTGACACGTGCTGGATTTCTTCTCCCACCAACTCGATGGGTCAACAGTATAGACCCTATACTTTCTTCACTAAATGTACATAGACTGGCCACAAGCTTCCCATTTCATGAAAAAAGGAAAATAAAGGGTGCTTTTATATCTTAAAGACAAAACAAAACAACAACAACAACAACAAAAAACCACCAAAATGAAACAGTATATATCTCTATCTATCTATCTATCTATAGATATATCTACTTTTGGGTGTATTCTTCTCATTTCTTTCAAATGATTGCTTAGAACTTCTAAGACAGAAGGCTAAAAGGCTGAAAAGGACACCTTCATCATGGCTTCAGGTACTACTGCTTCAGGCCAGGTCAGGCAGAGGTAGGAGCTCTAGCTGCAACAGGGGCTGCTGGTCCCTGAGAAGGCCCTTCCTTTGGGTCTGCGGTGCCCTCCAGCTCTGGAAGAGGACATGGACAGGAGAAATAAGACAGTCGCATACATACCTGATTTTCCACTGTTGTTCCAGAAACAGAACAGATATCACTGCCCATAAGGGAAATCCTGCCCATGAACCACCCCTTCCCAGATCAACTTTCCAAATGCAATCCCCTCACCTTCTGGCGTTGGCTCAGAGGGCCCTGGATGCTCCAGATTGATCTGAAGAAGGCGGGCCAGGCCCAGCAGATGGGAAGTAGGGAAGTTGAACCACCCCAAGGCCTGCTTCAGCTGGAACCAGCGAAGCTGGAACAGCTGGCTGAAGCCCCGCCGCTTGTCAGGCCAGGTTCC
>PVIW01011655.1:0-36358 GCA_004026585.1 Noctilio leporinus | reverse complement strand
GGGAGGGGAGGGGAGGGGAGGGGAGGGAAGGGAAGGGAAGGGAAGGGAAGGGAAGGGAAGGGAAGGGAAGGGAAGGGAAGGAGGATTTAGGTGGCTGGAGAGGGGAGGAATACTTAGATTGAGGACTGGGAATGCTGTTGTAGCCAGAGAGTGAGTAGACTTTAAATCAAGAGTAGGGGGAGGGTCTTGGGTATTTAGGTGGATTGAGATAGGGGAAGATTAAAAATATGTGAGCTGTGATACACTATGGTATAATCAGTATTTACTTAAAATGCACTAATTGTGAGGCTTGGAAGTAAGTTTTGAAAAGGATATGTTAGGGATTAATAGTTTATGTAGCTCTCAGTGTAACTCAGGTGCTTGAGATTAGCAGAGGTCCATTTCCTGAGCCTGCCTCTTTTTTTGGTCAGGTCTCTGCAGTCTATAGTCTAGCTAGTCTTGGAGTGGCAGGGTCTATGATTGTCACAGTCAGGGCTGATTCTGAGTGTCAGCCCCAAGGTAAGCTGGGCCTCCAGTAGCCTAGCTGGGTTTCAGGGCTGCCAGTATTCTGGCGCCCTTCCTTTTCTTCTGTTTGAAGTCCAGCAGGGTGCCCCCTCAAGCTCCTGGCGGAGGTTCCTGCCTGCAGTGGGCACCTGGCACCCCTGCAGGGAGGCCTGCAACCTCATTGGCTCCTGTGATGACTGGTCCTACCCCCGCAGCTCCTATAGAAGGCAGCCCCATTCTGCCAACTGTGCTCAGGGTCCACCAACAGTGCTTGGGGTCCGCCAACAGCACCCCGGGTCTGCCAACACTGCCTGGCTCCCCCGGGGCGAGGGCCAATTCTCCAAGCACACCAGCTCTCCAAGGAGTCCTTCACGCTGCCTCTGTGATGCACTCCAGGCTTCCCAGAGCGTCTGCAGTGTGGCCTTTGTCGCGGGCAATGGGTGGGTCAGTTGCCCCAGCTTCAAGTTCCTGGCTTGAAGTTTGGAGTTTCTGAGGGAGCCTGGGGGCCTGTGTGGGTGCGCAGGGCTGGGCCTCCCCCCTCGCAGGGGCTTCAAGCTGCTGTTTCCCCAGTGGCCCAGCAGCACTGTTTTTGGCCCTCTCACCACCCCGGCCAATGCACTTCCCTGCTCCCCCGCTCCTGCTCCCCGAAGGACTCTTCTCCTCTGCCTCTGGCCCAGTGAGGAGCTTCCTCTCCCTGTTGCCAGAGCAAGGCTCTCCCACAGTCCCTCCCCTGCAGGAGTTCAACTCCTCGTTCCCTCTGGCATTTGCCCTCACATTTCACTGCTCAGATTTCTAGTCTCCAGGGAGTCTGGAGCTGGCTTCAGTTAGGGACGCCCCTCTGGGTAGAGACACCACTGCCCAGAGCCGACCTCGGCCTGCTGGCAGCCAGTTTGGAACTGTCTCACCTGCTCTTCTGTAGGTCTCTGCTGCCTCTGGGCTGTGCTCCCCTGAGTCCAGATGCTGACCTCTCCAATTCTTAGGGACCTACAGATGTCTTGTGCTCCCTATCCTATCCTCCAGCTGCTCTGGTACTAGATAAACCATCAGCACTGCTCTCTACGCTATCGCCATCTTTGATCTCCTCTCTGGTAGTACCATGATGTGGGTATTGTTATGCCTCATGTTGTCCAAAATATTTCTTAAGCTCTCATTCTTTTAAATCCTGTTTTCTTTCTCTCTTTTTTAAAAAATATTTTATTTTTATTTTTAGAGAGAGGGGAAGAGAGAGAGACAGAGTGGGGAGAGATAACAATGTATGGTTGCCTTTCACCTGCGTCCAGCTATGAACCTGACTGGAGACTTAGCTTGCCACTTGTTATGTGCCCTGGCTGGAAATCAAACTAGTGACCTTTGGGTTTGCAGGCCAGCTCCTTATCCACTCTGCCACCAGCCAGGGCTAAATCCTTTTTTTTTTTTTTTTTTTTTCCCTTTTGCTGCTTTGCCTGGGTATTTTTTCTTCCTTGTGTTCCAAAACACTGATTCTATCCTCTGCTTCATCTAACATACTGTTTATTTCTTCCAGTGTATTGTTTATTTAAGACATTGCATTCTTTATTTCTCACTAGTCCTTTTTTTATGATTTCTTTTTTTCATTCTGGTGAGTATCCTTATAATCACTAAACTCTACCTGATAAATTGTTTGCCTCCATTTCATCTAGTTTTTCTACAAAATTCACTTGTTCTTTTATTTGGCTGCTTTGTATGTATTGCCTTAGTTGTTAAACTAATCAGTTGTTAAACTGATAGGTTGTTAATCTAATCAAGCTCTAAACCGCAACCTGGTTTAAGCACCATAAGGTGGGGCAAAGTAATTCCTGTGGGAGTTAGGAGGGTATTGCTTCCCCTCAGGCTAATGCTAATCAGAGAGGAATGCTATTCCTGAGAGTAATGGGTCCTTAAGTATGGGGAATGACATGACTTAGCACAGGGATCCTGGTGGCTGTTCCTTCAGTTTTCTCTCCAGAGCCACCAACCCCAGACTCTCCTCAAGTGTTTCTAGTCCATTCTGCCCTCCATTTGCCAGCACCCCAGGTAAGTGGCTACAAAGGAAATCTTGTGCTTTAGTCCTTTAAAAGGCTCTATGCTTCTCCAGCTATCTCTCCCTTGGCATACAGAAACTCTGATGCTTATCACAGCTGGGTATCATCTGAGCTCCTCTCCAGCTTTGGTCCTGCAGACTGAAGAGTCTGCAGGTTGAGGTTCAGACCTTGCACTTCTCAGGATAACCCCCTAGCTGCTGACATATCCCTCTGGCACTTCAGCTGCCACCCATGGGAGCCTAGCCAAACTTCTCATGCCTTCTCTGCACTCCCTACCAGTCAAGTTGTGGTGAAGTAGTGTCTTCTGTCTGTCTTTGGTTATAAGGCTTCTCTCCAGCTAGTGTTCAGTTGTTTATTTTGAATGATTTCTCTACAATTTAGCTGAATTACGTATTGGTCCTGGGAGGAGGTTAGTGTAGCTCCACTTACTTCTGTGCCATCTTGGTTCCCAGTCCCCATGTTCCTTTTTGGAATTCCCCTAAAAACACATAAATAGACAATGGCAATAGTAACCACTATCTGCCCCAGCCAGCTATCATTTTGTGATTTTGCAATATGTTTATACATTTAATCTAAGGGTGGAAAAACAAAGATAAAGTATAATTTCCTCCAAGTATCTTACTCCCATAGAATAACCTGTATTTTATAACCTCTCTGAAGCTCAGATTTGAATTTTTCCACTCTTTCCAGAGTTATTATCCTAATAAATTGAAACAGCTAAGATTCCAATAAACAGCTTTCTAATTCCTGCATACAGGAAAGTGTTAATTTTCCTTTTTTTTTTTTTTTTGGTCACCCAAGACAACAATCAAGAAGTAAATTCCAATGCAAAATAAAGAATGCTAATACTATTATACCATAATATATGAAATACAATATACTTGAAAGTCATACTGGAAGTATTCAAGAAGTGACTAAAGATTGTTCAAGATTTTGTTAAAATACCTTCAAGCATCTAACTAAGGGGAACATGGTCTTGAGTAGCCTTTCAACGCTAAACTCTTTCAGTCCCACTGTGAATATACATTGAATGCAGTTATAGTTATCAATTTGAAAGTGGATGACAAATGGAGGAAGTGCAGAACAAACCTTCATGGAAGTCAGTAAGGTAGGTTTCAAGGAAATACCAGTTCTACAAATCAAAACATCAAGGCAATAAGTTCTTGCTTTAGTCAATATTTATCTTTCCAGTTAACCTATCTAGAACTTGAACAAAAACAAGAATTTAATGTTCTGGCTATCTTCTCTATACACATAATCCCTTATGCAATGAAAGTGAGATTGCTATCTGGCTACATAAAAATTGACTATTGGGAATGTCCTTTTTGCAAAGAACATTGTAAAAGCAAAATGGCCTAAAGAACTTGTAAGAAGTCATTATTTTCTGAGAATTGAGTACAGATGTAGTTAAGACAAACAATTGTTGCCATTGAACTCAGTAGCAGTCAATGGAGAGAACCCATTTGTAAAAGTGAATTAATGAATTAATACAATTGTAAGGTGTCATTGATCCTAGACAATGTGAATGATAACAAGGCTAACTACTTGTACTTCTTTCTCCTTTCTTATCACACGCCAATAAATTTACTGTTATTTTTTATTGTCTTTATAGGTAGAAATGCCATGCTATTTGAAAAACTTCTCTCCCACTGCACAGCTTCCTCTGTCAGAGAGGGAACCAGGCAGACAAAATTGGTACAGAATCAAGTGCCAGAAGAAAAATCCCATGATCTAAGAATAGAGGTCATTTAATATAATAAGGATAAAACCCACCAGTGTGGGGCAGGAATTAGAATTATTTTGTGAGCAGCACTGACATTGTTTCCAATTGTTGCTGCATAGTGATAAAACCAAATTTTAATCCAGTTTATTATTGCTTTTTAATTTTATAAAGACAATGCATTTCTTCATTTGTTGCACTAGAATAGAACCCTCCTACCTCCACCCAAGGCATTGTTTGTGAGCATTCTCTAGCCTTTCTCTTTCATAGACTCTTCTCAGCAACACAGCTCCTTTTGGAGGAATATTCCATGCCTGCTGGTCTTCATGGCCACTTATTTTGCTAATCAGGATAATGCATAAAAATATTTGAGAAATGGAAGGAGCCAAAGATGAGCTAGAAAACATTTTTTTTTAATTGAAAGCAAAGATATTTACAGGAACAAAAAAGGATTAGATGGTCCAAAAAGGTGCAAATGGGTGCAAGACTACTCCTATTCCATCACCACTATAGAATTAGGGATGTGGATAGGATTCAGGAGGCAAGAATCACTTGAATTGAGCTTTAGGAAGGAATAGGAATTCAAGTGAAAAAAGGTTTAAAGTTAACATAGGGGTTCAATGTGGTTTAAAACTCTTATAACTCAAGATAGCTACCTTCTCTGAGTTATTTCTACACTATTTCAAGTAGAGAAAATCAGGTGTTGAGGCTTAATTAACTGACTTCAGGTCACACAGCAAATGTAGAATGTAGAAAAAGAAACTAAAGGCTTCTTGAATCCCATTTCATCACACCCTTCACTGAGCCTCCTCTTCCTATTCTCCTCTTTTTATTCTTTTCTTAGATTTTATTTATTGATTTTAGAGGGTTGGAGGAGAGAGGAACTTCAATTTGCTATTACTTCTTTATGCATTCATTGGTTGGTTCTTATATGTACTCTAATTGGGGACCAAAGCCACAACCTTGGCATATTGAGATGATGCTTTAACCAACTAAGATACCCAGCCAGAGCCCTTTTCTTTCTATCTTGAGATCAATTTTCAAAATTAACCAATTCCAGCCCATGTATAGTGAAATGCCACATCTTCATTGCTTAACTCTTCCAAAATGATTATGACTTTTGGAATATACCTGAAGCTGTAGATTCTCTCTTTCTGGTATCCAGGGAAATGCTGAGGCATGGCTTTTCTACTCCTAACCCTTTTTTCTTTTCTCTCTTGCCAAACATTAGCCAACTCATCTGCAATGTAATTTTCTTTCTTTCCTTTCTTTCTTTCTTTCTTTCTTTCTGGCAAAATTGATGGAAATCTACTACCCTGGGTATGGGTCAATATATACTTTGGATGAGTGTGCTACGTAAGATGTACAAAGGTAGGTATACTGAGATATAAACATGTGTATTTACTCATAGATACACACACTCCTTTGTTATTTACTTTTGCCTCAAAAGTGGAAATAATCCCCTTTATGTGCTGCCCTAGGTATTCTTCATCCCTGTTTCAAGTTGCTCTGGAAACAACCCAAGGAAATTTCAGGTGTCAGAAGCCTGATTGGAATTATTCAATTTCTATTTAGTCTCAGTAAAAAGAGCACAATACAGTCTAAGAGATGTGGGTGAAAATATTCCTCCTCTCAAGTGATCACTGACTTGCCTTTTCTGATTTCTTCAGGTGAACCTGGCTTCCCCACTACCAGCATTAGGAGAAATTGTTCAAGAAAACTGATAATGTTCTGCAAGTATGTTCCTCATACTGACCATTAATGGTGGCTTCATCATCATCTCTCTTCTGTTTTCTTTTCTTTGTTTTTGTAAAAAAATAAATTATTTTTTTCTTTCATTTTTTTGCCTTCCACCCTCTCATCCATCTTTGCACTTGCCATAAAGCTGTTACATGTCTCAAAAGTGCATTTGGACAAACAGAAGAAATAAGTCAAAACTCTCAATGTAACATAGGAAGCATATGTCATCTGTAAAACAAAGTCCACATTTCTGAATATAGCACAACACTGGCTGTTTACCTCTGCAGCTTTATCTAATGCCAATCCTCTGGATGAAAGCCATGCCAAATAACTTATGTTCCTCAAGAAGCACCCTGTCATATTACATATCTTGGATTTTTTAAAATCACATTTGCACTTGACCTGTCTTGAACAACTTCTCCCAGATCATCTGCCTGGTGAGGTTCTACTCATTCCTCAAGAGCCAGCTCAAGGACCTCCTCTGTGAAGGCTTCACAAACCACCCCAAAAAGTATTCACCATAGTTCTTTGTGTGCACTCTTTATCATTACACTGAAATTTTACATATTTTCCCTTTCTGTTATGTTTTCTCAATGATAGCTTGTCCTGATTTCTTTTTTTTTTTTTTTTTTTTTTTTTTTTTTTTTTTTTTTTTTTTTTTTTTTTTTTTTTTTTTTTTTTTTTTTTTTGCTTGTCCTGATTTCTTGTACCCAGAACCTACTGTATCAACCTGCTTACACTAAATGTGGCTGAGTGGATGAGTAAGTGAATATGAATATATCTTCCCTTTGGACACAAGTAAAAAAAATTTTTAAATATTTTGTTTATTATTTTAAGAGAAAAGGGAAGGGAGAGAGGCAGAGAGGTAGAGACACATCAATGTTTGGTTACCTTTCACCTGCCTCCAGCTACAGACCTGGCTGAAGACCTGGCTTGCAACTTGGTGATATGCCCTGACTAGGGATCAAACCAGCGACCTTTGGGTTCACAGGCTGGTGCCTTATCCACTGTGCCACCCACTAGGGCCCCAAATAAAATTTTATACTGACTTTAGGACTGTTCAATAATACGTAGAAGGCTAGCAGTGGTGCATCATTATTATTGAAGACACATAGGCTATCTGACTCCATGCAGATGAAAGTAAAATAAAAGCAAAGATCTTATCCATTAGGAAATGTGTGTAGTGCTGACTCTCTGATGTTTATCTTGTTCACTCCTAATTTTTTCAGATCTCTCATATCAGAGATCTTCCTTGCCTTCTCTCTGAATAAATTAAATTTCAGATTGGTGCCAGTAGACGATTTTACATAAAGGAGGATTTAAAAGGGAGAAAGTTCTTGCAGGAATGATTTCAGAGGTGGGTCCTCCACTGCAACAGGACTTTTAAAGGTCCTGACCTTTAAAGTCTGGACCCACAGCCCAGACTCTTATTCTTCTCAGGATGGTGAGGTGAATGTTCTAGGAATTTCACCAAATGTCCCATCACTAAAGTCCATGATAATTAAAAAGGAGTGATTTTTCTACCATTTTAATCATTCAAATTATTATTACACAGTAAAAACTGATCTTGAATTCTCTGTGACCCAGAAGCTTAACTAATGCCTTTGTACATTTTTAAAAGACTTTATTTTATTTTTAGAGAGAGGAGGAGGGAGGCAGAAGAAGGGAGAGAAACATCAATGTGCAAGAGATACATGGATTGGTTACCTTTCACACTCATCCCAACCAGGAACCTGGCCCACAACCCAGGCATGTACTCAGACTGAGAATCCAACTTTGGTTTGTTGGCCAGCACTAAATTCACTGAGCTACACCAGCCAGGGCTAGTGGTACTATATTTTTGTAATAAGTAATAAATTGGGGAAGAATTAAAAAGATCCAGAAGAGATAAAAATAATTTTCATTCCTGGATAACAGTATATATTTGACAAATTAAGTATATCTCTTCTCCTACTATCTGGGATAAAGGGAATTTTTTAAAATATAGAACAAGAAAACATTATAGAAAGGTATCTTTAGAGAAATAGGCTTCCTAGTGGCACTTTGCCAGACAGTTTCTGTCTCATTTCTCAAGGACTAAACTAATAATTCCTATTTCTGAAATAGAGGGATTGTCAAAATCCAAACAGCAAAAACAGCTTGGTGACAAAGCTGCTTGTGGTCAGTATGACTACAAGGCAGGGTAGCCAAAGTCATGAGAAAACCCAAAAAAGTAACTGGTAAATGGCCACCAAGTTTGTTATAGAAGAGTAAAGGTTATAATAAGCAACTTAATTGAGAACCAGCAATATTGATCAGTGAGGTCATTAGCCTAATATCCTGTAGCCAAGCACAGGCTTCCATAGACAATGGAGAATTCTAAACATGTGGTCAATAAAATAACACAGCCTTATTGAAAAGGACACAAGAGGCTGCACAATATGGAGCACAAGATTAGAAAGGCCTTCCAGAGCACCTAGAGGGTCTAGGTATTTGGCTTTCAAAGAAAGCTGCCCATGCCAATATGTAAAGCAATATAGAATTGTAAGATTACAATTAGATGAAAAAGAAAAATATCAATAAAAGCAGAGAAACTTCGTATTTAAAACTAAGTGTAAGACCTGGCTGGTGGCACAGTGGATAAGGCGCTGGCCTGCAAACCCAAAGGTCGCTGGTTTGATTCCCAGCCAGGGCAACATAACGAGGTTGCAAGCCAGGTCTCCAGCCACATCCATGGCTAGAAACAGGTGAAAGGCAGCCATACATTGATGTTTCTCTCCCTCTCTCCTTCTCTCCCTTCCCCTTTCTCTGAAAAATGATAAATAAAATCTTTAAAAAAAAAAAAAGTAAGCATAAATATATAGAGATTCTAATTAGCCTTTTATATTACTAGAGACCTACAACCAAAGATTTTATCAGATTCTAATAAGGAAACCATTGGTTTAAGAGTCCCTAGATAGGTCTAAGTAAACAATTTGAAAACTGTTTATAGTTGGCCCTTTGTGTCAATCTAGCTTTGTTCAAATTAGTCCCTTTGTATGTCTGATCCCAAATTAAAGTTAAAAGATCCTTTTCAGCTGTGAGAGTAGCAACAATGAAAGAAAAAAAAAGAAAAAGACTTTGGTGCCTTGATAGCAATAAAGGAGATAAGATCTTTCATAACAGTTCCACTAGTAAATTTCTTGCCCCTGGCAAGAAACAGGGTTTACCAACCTTAGTACTTTTGACTTTTTGGATTAGATCATTTTTGTTGTAAAGGGCTGCTTCAAATATTTAGCAGCATGTCTGGCCAATAGCACCCACACATATGCACAGTGCATCAATCAAAATTTTCTTGGTTGGGGGTAGAGAAGTTGGGAGGACAAGTATCAAAATTGTCCCTGGTTGAGAAACATTAAGACTAAATCTAAGTCTCAATTGAACATTGCCTAGTAAATAATGGTGAAAAATTGCTACTTTACATAATGATCATGAAGCATTTCAAGTTTAAATTCTTGGGTTTATTAATTCCTTCAGAATAAATTTCCAAAGAGGTCTATGATTTTTGCAAATGTCATTACATATTTACAGGCAGGTAGTTAATTGAAGTCCAGTTTAAACTGTCAAATTTACCTTCCATAAAATGAAAGCATGTGTGGGTACAAGAAAGAAAGAAGTGCATATACTTTTTGTTTGTTGTTGTGTTGTTTTTACTATACATGTGCTTTTAGGGGAAAAATTCTTGGTTTTTTTTTTTTTTTTCTTTTAGAGTTCACTACAATCTACCCTTGTCCCTCTGACAATTATCCTCATTGTTGCAAGTAATTAAAACTAAGAAAGAGATGGGTCTGTACTTTTACAAGCACTTGGAATCTATGTAAACTTAGGTTTAATCTTTTATTGATTCATTTAGATTTTCTACATTGCTTTCCATAGCAGTTTCAACAGGAAAGGGGGAAAAAATACCAAAGATACTGTCCTAACAGCAGAGTCATTTGCAGTGATCAACTCCTAGTCTTATCTTTTTGCTGCAAAAATGGCTTGTAACAAAGAGGAATTCCTGTAAGACAGAATACTAGTAATTACCTTTTGACATTCAGAAAAAAAAAAAAAAAAAAAATGAAATGTGACTATGTTTTTCTGAATGGCCGAGTCTAGAGGAAGTAGGTATTAACACTCCTTCCAGGGTTTCTGCGAACTACCTCTTGTCATGGAGTTTTTGAAGGATATCTGAGTCCAAAAGACTCACAGGGTTATTTCACTATTCCTCTTCTGAGACCTGCATGAACTCACAGGAGAGGCTCCCTGTGTCTTGAATGACATGAACAAGTAGCAATGTTTTTAATGTTGAAGCCTGGAATCTTCAAGTTCAAGTTTTAATGCAAATAGCCTTGTCTACCTGACTACTTCTGAGATATAGATATATACACATCACATATTGACCAACTAATAAAATCTGAATTCTTTATTTTACAACCTGAGGTTGAATGGTGCTCCTCAGTTACTGGAAATGGCATTTGTAATTGGTCACAGTGGATACTTCCCTTCCCAAATGCCTTTTGCCTATGTTGCCCCACATATTCTCCTTGCCTCATTAGACACTCAGAATTCAGACTAGGTTTCTGCTGTAGAATACAAACTTTTTATTAACCACTGAGTGAACCCACAAAATTTTGTCTTTCTTCATAAAGAGTAAAAATAAAGAAACCTGCTGTCAGTAGTAAAATGTACAGAGATTTGTGGTTTAGATTGATTCAAAATTCTAAGTCCTAAACCATCTTATTTTTACTATACTTCAGGGTTGACTGTAGTTTCCAAAGTTGGCCACAGTATCTCCTACCCCACATGCTCATCTAACACAGTCACTTCCTCCATCAAGGGATGAGACCTATGTCCTGCTTCTTGTGGGCAGGCCTTTGTGGTTACCTCAATATAATAAAAGACTTTGAAGAGCAGGTCCTAAAAATGCCATGCACTTCTTTCTTGCTCTTTCAGGATATTCACTCTTGGAACCCAGCCACAATGCTGTGAAGAAGCCCAAATAGTCTAAGGAGATGGGCATGTGGAGAAGAACTAAGGACCCTGGTCCTCAGGACCGTTTGAGCTCCCAGCTGACAATACAAAATGCTACCCAGATACAACTTTGAGTAACCTTGAAAGTTAGTTCTCCATTCCCCAAGTGAACCTACTCAGCTGACATCATTGCATTAGTGACAAAACCAAAGTGATCATTTGAACTCTACCTAAATTGCAGATTAGTAAGCAAAATACACAGTAATGATTTAAAACCACTAAATGTTTGGTTAGTTGTATATGCAATGATAGATAACTGATATAAACTTTATTACTACAAGAAATAGGAAGTATATTTAAAACATAATTAATTCTAGGAATTTCTCCAGATAAAGCTCTTAGAGAGTGCCAAGACAAATATTTTAAAATGATGTTTCCTATATGACTGTTTAAATTACAGAAAGCAATTTAAAACTATAAATGCCCAATAACTTGGTATTATTTAAATAATATATGTCATGTCTGTGCAACTGTGTGATACTGAGTCATTGTTTAAAAGGAGGACATTTAAAGTACACTGAGATAGAAATTGTTTAATAATTGACTAAAACAGCCATTTTAAAAACAATATGCACATAATGATTTAATTTTTGTGATGTGTGTGGATATGTACTATATTTATACATGGAAAAAATTTTAAACATATATACCAAAATATGTATGTTAGCTTTGTACAAAGGGCTGATTTTATGATTTTTTTCTTGCTTATATGAATTTTCTAACTTTTCTCTACTGAACATGGGCTAAAAGAATATTTAAAGCCTTTAAGAAATATAAATTAAAGAATTCTCTTTAAATTTTTAGTGTAGCCCTGGCTGGTGTGGCTCAGTGTACTGGTGCTGGCCTACAAATCTAAGGGTCACTGGTTTGATTCCCAATCAAGGTACATGCCTGGCTTGCAACCAGGTCTCCAGCCAGGTCCCCAGTTGGAGGCAAATGAGAGGCAACCATACACTGATATTTCCCTTCCTCTCTTTCTCCCTCCCCTCCCCTCTCTCTAAAAATAATAAATATAATATTTTTTTTTAATAATGAATTAACTTAAATATATATTCATCAGCTTTCCAGGCATGTCCTTTATCATGCTGATGCATAAAAATGAGCATATAGGGTCAGGGTCATGGTCTCTGCTGATTGGTTGGGCTAGGGTAGGAGATCATTTGTCATTGCATTTGGTCCTAATGTCAGTCATGAAATTTCTTCACCTAGTTTGCTGCTTTCCTAGGCCTAGAACTAAAACCAACTGAGGTCTAGATGTTATCTATAGTTTGAGCAAAATTATCTCTGTGGAGGTTTTGTTCTCAATATTACTTGATGCTAGTCACAACCTCCTTGTCCCAAAATGTTTTTCTTTTTTTCATATATCCTTCCCTGAGGACAATTCTTCACTATTTTTAGTGAGAGGGGAGGGAAGAGAGGAAGGGAGAGAAACATATATGCAAGAGAGAAGCATTTATTGGTTGCCTCCCATAGGTGCCTGAACCAGGAACCAAACCTGCAACCTAGGTATGGGTGCTGGTTGGGAACTGAACCTGTGACCTTTTAATTATGGGACTACAATCCAGCTAACTGAGCCCCATTGGCCATGGCTGATTGTCCCGAGGTCTCAATGCTTAAGCGAGTGGTCCATGCAAGGGAGAAGGAGGCAGGTGAGCCAGGAGGGTAGATGAAACCAGTTTGAATTGGTCATCTCAGTTTCATCATTTTTCTTCTTGTCAAGGAATTTCTCTAATTTCTTACTATCCTGTCTCAAAAATAAGATCCCTCTCTAATTCTTGATTCCTTATTTCCCCTTTTTGATTCAGGAGGATAGAAATATCTTGTCTTTTCAGAAGAAACTCCTACCTTTTGCAGCAAAATGGATGGTACTGGAGAGTATAATGATTAGTGACATAAGCCAGTCAGTGAAAGACAAGTACTATATGATCTTACCTAATACAAGAGACTAATGAACAAAGCGAAAAAACAAGCAAAACAGAACCAGAGGCATAGAAAGAAGGAATAGACTTTCAGTGTGCAGGGGAGGAGAGGAGAAAGAGGCAAAAAGGGGGAACAGTTTAGTCAATGAACTAGCATGGATAACCCATGGAAATGGACAACATGTGGGATTGACTGTGGGAGAGGAAACGAGAGGATAGGGAAGGGGAGAGTAGTGGGGTAGGGTGGGGGGATAGGATGAATACAATACAACAGTAAAATATAAAAATATTTATCTTTTATTTTCAGTGTCATAGAAGAGAAAACCGATTCTCTATAAATTTAAGAAAATCTTTTTAAAACTTATTTGTATTCTTCCTTTTTCTTTAAAAAAATATTTTATTATTTTTAAAGAGAAGAAAAGGGAAGGTGGAAAAAAGGGAGAGAAACATCCTTGTATGATCACCTAACATTGCCTCCAGCTATGTACCTGGGTGGGGACCTGGCTTGCAACCTGGTTATGTGCCCTGACTGGGAATTGAACCAGTGACTTTTGGGTTTACAGGCTGGTGTCTATCCACTGAGCCACCAGCCAGGTTTAAGAAAATCTTTTAATTGGACCTTACTGAGAACTACAACACTAAAACATGAATTCAAGAAGCCTTGAAAGAATGCTGTCATTGAGACACCTGCTCAGATGTTAACCCTGTTGCCTGCAGGGTCAGGGAGAGAGAGGAGAAATGACACTACACCTCCACATAAACCTCTCAAGATAAAAGGAAAAACTACAATTATCAGAAGTGTAATAGGGACTTCTGGCCAAGTTGAAGGGGTAGATAGACAAGCTGTATCTCCCTCCACCACTAAAAAGGAATACAACTACTTCAAAAATATGAGACAATAAGAAGTTCCAAAAAACGAAGCTGCAAGAAAGTGAAAAAAAACAAAAAACAAAAACAAAACACACACACACAAAACAAAAAAGAAGACAAAGAAATAAAGAATGAATACTCAGCTAGACAAGTAAGAGGAGTGGAACCTGAGCAGAGAAGAAGTGATGTGGTGGCAGTGGCTGTGCCCAATGGCAGAAAGTATCACACATTTGAAAAAGTAGGGAGGGACACCTGGAGAGTGCTCCAACATGAGACTAGACTGCACAGTTCACAGTTTTAGTGCCAGGCAAAATAAAGCCTGGTTGCTTCTGATTATGAAAATAAGTAAGGGTTGGTGCAGAGGAAAAAACTGCTAGTTTCTTAGCAGAGTCCACTTTTTTAGAGGGCCTCCATAGTCTTAGGATGTCTACAGATACACCCACTCTAAGAACCAATGGCCAGGGCAACAGCTAAAGAGGCACCAGTCTCATACAGGAAGTAGAAGTGTCTGGTAAAGGGGCAAGTACTAATCAAGCAGCATTGTTCCCTCTCAGACCCCTCCCCTACATACAGTCCCACAGTGTGTTGAAAGCCTCCATCCCTTACAATGTAACAGGTGTGACAGCTCTATCTGAGAACAGAGGCAAACACAAGAGGGTGTCAAGTTGAGGATACAGAGAAGTATAACCCAAAAGAGGGAACAGATCAAGGTTCCAGTTGGAGAATGAAGTGATGAGGTGACAGCCAACCTAACAGATGAGGAAATAGCCAACTTAACACAGAGTTCAAAACACTGGTGATAAAGATACTTACAAACTCGACAGATATGCTTGAGTATAGCAAACACAGAAGGGAAGAAGCAAAGGCTAAGCTACGTGAAACAAAGGAAAATGCACATGAAACCGATGGTGAAGGGAAGGAAACTAGGATTCAAATCAATGACTTGAAAATAAGGAAGAAATAAACAGTCAACCAGTACAGAATGAGGAAACAAGAATTGAAAAAAAAAAAAAAAAAAAAATGAGGTGAGGTTTAGGAACCTCTGGGACAATTTTAAACATGCCAACATCCAAATCATAGGGGGGCCACAAGGAGAGAACAAGAGCAAGACATTGAAAACTTACATGAAAAAACTTCCATAATTTGGTGAATGAAATAGACTTACAAGCCCAGGATGCACAGAGAATCCCAAATAAGCTAGACCCAAAGAGGACCACACCAAGACACATCATAATTCAAAAGGAAAAGGTTAAAGATAAAGAGAATCTTAAAAGCTGCAAGATAAAGAAGAGAGTTACATACAAAGGGGTTCCTATAGACTATCAGTTGATTTCTTTAAAAAAAACTTTATAGGCAAGAAGTATTCAAAGTGATGAAAAGCAAGGACCTACAAACAAGACTACACTATTCAGCAAAGCTATCATTTAGAATAGCAGGGCAGATAAAGTGCTTCCCAGATGAGGTAAAGCTAAAAGAGTTCATTATCACCAAGTCATTCTTATATGAAATGTTAAAGGGACTTATTTAAGAAAAAGATCAAAACTATGAACATTGAAATGATAACAAACTCACAACTATCAACAACAGAACAAACAAACAAAAAAGTAACTAAGAAAACAACTGGAATAATACTAGAATCATAGATATGGAGATTATTTGGAGGGTTATCAATTGGGAAAAGGAAGGGGAAGAAATGGTGTGGGGATTAAGAAATGTAATTGATAGGTCAAAATAGACAGGAGGAAGTTAATAATATAGGAAGGGTGAAGTTAAAGAAGTTATGTGAATAAGCCATGCATATGAACTAAGTGGGGGTTGGAATTGCTGGAGAGAAAGGGGTACTGGGGAGAGGGGAGCAAAGGGAGAAAATTGGGAGAACTATAACAGCATAATCAATAAAATATACTTAAAAAAAAGAACGCTGTCATTGAAATGTGAATCATGCTTATATAAGCAGAAAAGTAAGGAAAAAGTACATCTGGTGCATCAGAAGTTTCAAATAGAATATGTATATTTCCATAATTAACAGTTTTATATCAAATGGAAAGAATACATACCTGAGATTTGGTCATCCTGCCCTCTGGCTTCAGGAAGTCAGAGAACAGGGTATGGAAATAATTAAATTTCCTGGAGACTATTTGAGGTACATTTTCTTCTGGAGTAGAAAGAACAAGCACTATTTACTGTAACCAGTGGCCTTTAGTTTTGAAATTCTACAAAAGGTGTACTTGACTAGCCCCCCATAGTTCATGCCCTAGTGAAGAATTTCAGGAGGCTCAGAGTTCTTTCTTGGTTACTAATTTAGCTTAAGTTAAGCACTCTTTCCTTTCTTTACCAGAATAGTCACCTAGCAGCCAAGAGTACAATACAAACAAATAAACAAACAAAAAAAAAGAAAACCTGAAACACCAATTCATAAGAACCTATGTTCATAGCAGCACTATTTACAATAGCCAAGTGCTGGAAACAGCCTAAGTGCCCATCAGTGGATGATTGGATCAAATAACTGGTACATTTACACAATGGAATACTACACAGCAGAAAGAAAGAAGGAACTCCTACCCTTTGCAACAACATGGATGGATCTGGAGAGTATTATGCTTAGTGAAATAAGCCAGTCAGTGAAGGACAAATACCATATGATCTCACCCATTACAGGACAATAATGAACAAAACTAACAAGAAGCAAAACAGAACCAAATATATGAATACAGTGAATAGGCCTTCAGTGGTCAGGAGGAAGGGGGTTGGGGGGAGGGGGGAGGCAGAGACAAGGAAGGAGAGCAGTTTAGACAAGAACCTAGTATAAAGGAACCATGGACATGGACAACAGGTGGGATTGACTTTGGGGGAATGGGTGGGTGGGGAGGGGGACAGAGGGGAGCAAAAATGGGATGGAATAAAAAAAGAAAAAATAATCAGTACATGCAAAATAAATAAATAAATAAAACCTGAGAATGAGGGATTAGCAGCTAGTGCCAGCAATAATAATGCCAGCTTCTTGTGTGATTTTAAAAATCTCAGTCACAATAAGAATAATTCAAGAGACTATTTCATGTGAAAGAAAAAGTTAATTCCTAGGGTCTGAACAGGCAGCTTTGGATGAAGCCTTAGATGATGGGCAGAATAGAAATTGGTCCCAAAACAAGGTAACTGCGCCAACCCAACCTAAAACATTTAAAACTGGTTCTCAAAAGGAGAGTTTCTCACTTAATGACATACATTCTGCTTAGAAAAGCCTGGTTTCATCTATTTCTGTTCTTCAGATAGTACATTTAAAGATAACTGCTGGGAAGGCCCAATAGAATGTATAATGGCTATAGATGACTAGAAGAAATAGGTGAGAATGTGGAGCATTAGGAAAGGGGGCACCAAATTTGAAATATCAGAGATAGAACAATGACTTACAGTTATGTTAATTGAAAAAAGAAATGTTCTTTATAAGAAAGGAACATAAACTATATCAACTGGCCAAGAGGTGTGCAATTGATGTATTCTTGATAATTATCCAAAAGATAAAAATGAAAAGTCATTCCATTTGGAAAATAACTGTCTGAAATGTCTTCTCCTAGCTACACAAAAGACTCTAGTTATTAATACATCAGCATATCACAGCTCTGGGCTTCAAATACATGCATGTAGGGGGTTAAGGGCGGTAGTAGGGGTATGTTTTATCACCAGCCCTTGAACTAATGATAGAACAGTCACTTGAACTTGAAACTCATGCTCTTCAAGAAAAGGACTTCAGCTACATAATCTAAGTGCCTATTATAGAACTGGCAAGCTCATTCACATAGAAATAAAAGGAAAAGGCCATTGCCACACTTTCCTCTATCCTATCTCCTTTCCTTCTCCAAAAGGTACTTTTCATTATATTTCCTTGCTGTAGAACATAGCCAAGTTTCATTTTCTTCTTTTCACAGGGGCTACAGTTTAGGTGATACCGTCTAATCTAGTAGTCAAGCCCACCCAACCTTAGAGACTCTGAACTCTAGATCTGTAAATAAAGTTAGTCCTAAGTATCTGTTATGAATCACCAAGAAAAAATAGGGGATAGTTAAATGCATTAACTGCAACAGTTTACCTGCCTGGGTGGTTATCACAGTAGAAGCTAAAAGAAACTAACCGAGGTTTTCCCAACCACATGAATGTTACCAAGCAAATTGGGGTTCACTCATTTGGTACCCTGGTATAAGACCCAACAACTAGTGTTAAGAAAAATAGGTCTTTAGTTACAATATTCTGACCTGGTGGGGTTTGGGCTGGAGCACCCCCCCGCCAGGGCCCTGTTCTCCCACAAGACCCAGCATTTTGCTTACGCCTCAAAAGGCTATAAGCCAAAAATATCCCTAGAAGTTCCCCATCCCTTATCTGTCAGTTCTCTCCTTCAGGATCTAGGGTGATGATGTCATCAGCCTTCGCATTAGTAGTCCAGGAAAGCATGTACCATGTCACACTGGATCATGGTCAAGTCCAGGAAAGGCATAAGTCCTAAAAGAGTCCTCTCCACATGTCCTGAGTTCCAAGAGTCCAGATAGAGCCCAGGTCTGCAAGGCAGAGTCCTCAGTGGCTTTGAAGTTAGTGGGAGCCACCATGCTCAGAGCAGAAGCTTGCCTGCTTTCTTCCTAGCCCAGGCTGCATGGCCCTCTCCTTTCCTTCTGCCTGGCCCTCTCCTTTCCTTCTGCCTGGTTCCTTTCCTTCTTTCAGACCCCATTGCTCCCCTTACCTCCTTTCAAACCAAGTGGTTCCCACTTAATAGTTGTTGTCTTCTTTTAAACCCTAACTGATGTCTGTGATTCAGTAGGTGTGGTGTTGGGTCCTGGTCACTCACAGAAATCTCACACAGGCCTTGTAAACTCTTTTGTCACCATTCTATGGTCAAAGTCCGTCCCATGTCCTGGGCACCTGGCAACAGCCACAACCATCTGCATAACTAAGAAACTAGCTACCCTCCATAGATATGCAAAATACTTTAGAGGCTGAATAATCCCCATCTCAAATCTCTGGCTATGGGGAATTTGGGAATGGCCTCCTTCCACCCTATAACATGTAGGAGTTCAGCGACTCAAATTTGGAGTCAAAAGGTAGGAAAGATGATTAAAGAATAACACTTGTGAATTGCCTATTGACTTCAAAGTAGCTTAAATAATTACCAAGTATAAGCCAAGCGATGTATACATTTTATAAGGAAGCTTTGGAATGCTCCATCCTTAGGTTTTTATCCTTACTCTACCACTTACTGATGTGTAAGTATGTGCCAAATATTAATACTTCATTTTTACTCTGTGTAATGGTTGATTTTTGTGTCAACTTGACTGGACCACTGGGTACCAAGACATTTGGTCAAACATCAAACATTTTTCTGGCTATGTCTGTGAAGCTGTTTCTGAATGAGATTAACATTTAAATCAGTTGACTAAGTAAAGTAGATTGCCTTCCCTAACATGGGTGGGACCCACCCAATCAACTGAACACCATAATAAAAGAAAATAGGCTTTATAAGAAGGAACTTCTGCCTGCAAGAGCTGAGACAGTGGTTCTTGCCTTCGGAGGTAAACCTAGACCATCAGCTCTCCTGGTTCTCAGGCCTTCAGATATTCAGATGGACCTACACCATCATTTTTTCTGGGTCTCCAGGTTACCTTGCTAACTATAGAGGTTGGGATTCTGAGCCTCCCTATCTTAATATTCCTAGATATATAGATGATAAACAGATATCTATCTACCTATCATCTATCTAGATGATAAATAATGTTACCATAAAGTAACTGGCATCCAGTTGCCCACCAATAGACTTTAGGCAAAATTTCAGAGGCAAAGGTTTGGTGATAAAGGAGTCTTTTTTCAAAAGCTTCAGAATTTTGGAATAACAGCTTTCCACCTGCAATAGTACTTAAGCCTATCAATTGAGGCTAAACTCTTTAAATCCTCAGTTATAGCTAATGACTTAAACCTATCAATTAAGACTAAACTCCTTAACACTTGAGTTCTACCATCATTTTTCCCCTGTTAGTTTTTATCTTATTTCTATAGTGTTAGTTTATAAACTAAAACAACATAAAATACAAAAGGTACACAATCTTGGAAGAATGGCAGGCTTCTGCCTCACAGCTCATCCCCTCTAGAACACCCAGAGAACAATCCTGCCATACTCTGCAAGGCCAGCCTGATCCTAGACTGCTGCCAGAAGTTCCTTCCCACCCCAAATACCACCAATTGGGAGATGCAGGCAGCTGTCGCACCATCATCCAGGCATCCTCAAGGAAGAAGAGCCTAAGAGCTAGCAAGCCAGCTATCTTTTTATTTCCATAGACTCTACAGGTATCAGCTACTCAGCCACTCCTGTCCTAGACTGCCTGCCATTGACTCAGCAAATCTTCCTATGGTTCCTCCCTATACCTTCTCAGTGATCTTAATCAGATCTCTCTGTATCAGATAGATAGATTCTATGTCTCTGAAGAACCCTAATACAATATGCTTCCTCAGCTATAATATGGGGGAAAGGCCCTCTGTAAATAAAATGAATGAAATGCAGTACACCAGGCCTGGTACATTGTAGACACACAATCTCTTTCTCTCTATCTCCTATTTCTGGCAATAAAATTTGCTTTTAGGTCCTCTTATTTTTAGTAAATCAATATTCTAAGAGATGTTTATGTTGAGTTCATTGGGTAGGTGTTATAGTCTACAAATTCAAGTATATAAGAAACATCACTTTATTTCCATTATAGCATCTGGTTTCACGTTGCACAAGTCATTCCTGCTGTTCAGAAACATTTGTTTTCAGCTGTGCACAGTTCACCAGAATCTGGATGGAGGCTGGACTCCCTGGTACCCAGAGTTATATATACCAGTCTAGTTACCTCACCCTGCCCTGCATGACCTTCATAACCCTGAATAAAGACTCCTTAGGAGCTGCCATCCCTGAGGGAAGCCGTTCATAAGAAACTACTCATATCCACATCATTTTCCACCTGATTTTATTTGATACAATTTAAAGTGTATTAATCTACAATTTAGCTAAGTAAGGATCACAGAGTATAAAAGTATATTAGACTATTAGACCAAGGGAAGAAGCAGTAATTTCTACTATCATTTTGTGTTTTTCTTGGAGTCAACTCCCAGCAAAAGTGGAAATAAATTATACTCACTTTTGAACAGTTATATAAATAGTATTTTATGATCCTATCATTCATAAAGCAATACTATTGAAAATGTATATTTCTAGCTTTAAACTTTATGCTATTGTGCATCTAAAAAGTCATGCAAGTGAATCTGTCTATGGAGAAAACAGACCAAAAAAACAAACCCAACTCAAATAAACAACTTTCTAAAAAAGTAAACCTTTAAAATACTGTTTAAGGAAACAGCAATAGGTAGAATATCTGACCAGATATCGGCAGCAGTGTTTCTCTATTTTAAAAGAAAATATTTGAGGTGGACCTGATTGAAACCCATTCCTGGGTCACTGGCTGCATGCCAACAACTTCAAATCACTTGGACATCTAATATTGGCAAACTCTGGCAAAATTTCAGGTGATTGGTGACAGGATCAAAGTTCAAAACCATCTTGTCAGTATGAAATAAGATTTTAAAAGTAAAAATATATAATAATAATTTTCAAATAATTTAAACCTGAGTTGAGGTTTTTAAAAAAATCAGTTGCTTCAGTACATTGTGCTTTGTAGTCTTTCTTAACAAAGAGAGAGCGATTTGGATTCATAACAATAGTATGAAGCAATCTAGTTAGTTTAAATGGTTACAGGTAAAAAGTGAATATCTTATATGAGAGAAATGCAGTGTATGGATCATGGAAGCACCGATAGTAAAAATCACTACACGTACACCAGTCACATCTTACCTGAGGTGCCGTTCAGTTCTCAATGCCAGATTTAAAAAGTAACATAAACACTTTGGGGAGAATGGCTGAGCTGCTGACCCAATACTGCTCCAGAAATAAGCCATCATTTTCTTTGGTCCCTTCCTCAACCCACCCAAGAGTCAAATATCCTAAGAGACATCAACTCATTGATAGAGCTGAGACCCTTTCACAAAACTTTTGATGGGCTGGAGTGGCAACAGGAAGAATCTGGCCAAAAAAGTCTCCCAAATGTTCTTGACTTCTGTAGTAAAAGTGTATGTCTCTAAATTTATTGTGGTGCCAATACTACTCACCTAACAGAAAAACAACAACTTCTCAGAAGGAATTAGGGGAACAGGTGCCAAGTAAATCAAAATACACAAGGATGGGCAAATATAGGTTTACATTTGTGAATACACAAATAACAGAGTTTATTCTTATATTACTATTAATTTATTATGATATTATTATTATTATTATTAACTTACTTTTGCCCACTCCTGTATATTGGGTTAATACACAGAAAATGAATTCATAGTTGACTCACAGGTTAGCTATTTATCTTTCCCTACAGTGAACAGAATGACTTCTGGAAATGGTTAGACAACCAAACTCTGATTTTGTTGTTTCATTCTGAGTTATACATTTGACCAAAATCCATGAGTGGTAGGGAAATCTTGACTTGAGCAACCTAAACTAGGTTTCCCCTCGGAAACAGATAAGTGTTAGGCAGGTGCACTAATGAGCTTCATGTAGAATTAATCTTCCCACAGAAAGAGAGTCAAGAGACACAAGAACAATAGGACAGAAATAGAGGTGAAAGGCAGTTTTGAGTAAAGCACGGTATCTTTCACTGAAGTTATCCACCAGGCCAGCTAAGCCCCCATTGGCTCAGTCCTGAATCTTAGTAGGAAAAAGTACAATAAGGTATAAAACAGGAGAGGAGCACCTTCTGGCTAAGACGGTATTATAAGTCTACAGTCTAAGCCTCCCCTTAATCACCATGCTTTGCTCCAAACAAATAGTAATGACAGGTGACATTTTTTAAAAGAAAATTTAAAATATATAGCCATATCTTTGTGGAGGAAAAACTAAACTAGCACACAAATCTTTAAGTAAGGCTGAAGGTGTAGAACCCCTGGGCTCTGGGTCTGAAGTCTGTCACAGGCTGATGTCCCACAAGGGACATAAGCTAGTTTCTTTGCCTGAAATCAACAGCTATGGTAAGACTCTCCTGTCATGAAAAGAAGCTAAAACAGTTTAGCTAAGGTACTGTGCAAAACTGGACTATGTACTATATAACACAGCCACATAACCAAGAAAGGCAGGGGAAGTTGAGGCAAATACAACCTGTCAGACATGATCTAGGCCAGCTCACCCCCTGGCTTAGCAACTGTGTGAAGAAGAGAGTTGCCATAGTAGGTCTGAAGCAGCCAACTCTACAAGGACCTATTTGGAAGTTTGGCCTTTGACTGGGATCTGGGAATTTGGCATCCAATTCATTTCCTAACTGATGAGGAAGTTAGGAAAAAATCTCTGTACCTAGATTTTTTATATGATGTTATTCATGGTAAACATCTGCTTTCCTTCTTAGAGTCTGGACAGAATTTTGGTACATGCTAAACAGGAGATGCCTCAGTGACCAACCCCCAGTACAAGTCTTGAACTCTGATCCTCTGATTGGCTCTCCTGGGCAGAAATATTACATATATATTTCTACATATTTACTGCTAAATAAAACACACTTGTTATGTTTTTTTTTCTCCTTATAGAAGGGAAAGAGTATAAAGAAGCCTCAACATAGATTACTCCAGAATCCACTTATATACTTTTCCCCTGATAATTTTGTCATAGATCCTTTCTTATGAGACTTAAGGCATGAATCCACCTATGTGCACAGTTCCATGAGTGCTTCTAAAGTTCTCCAAATGAGGGTGATCTTGAAGAGCCACAAAACAGTGTTAGCACAGGATTCACTAGAACAACTCCAACTCACAAAAACATGCCTACAGTGTTATTTTGGGGGGGGTGTACGTGGTGGGTGGCGGGGGATTATGAAATCCTTGTGCCTGGATGATTAAGGAGTTACCTAAAGTACAAAAAAGCAGCTGAACTGCTATCTTTTGTGAAGGGGGGAATTACCTGCAGAACATGAAAATAGATCCACATCCAGGAGACCCCTCTGCTTCTCCTGGCCAAGAGGGGAAAAATTAAGAAAAAGGAATAGCCCAAGGAATGCCATTGCTTTTTGTGCTCTCCACCTGGTGGTAGGAAACAAGGATTCAATATATCCAAACATGAGCTTCGAATGGGCTGAAGACAATAAGAATTAGCTGCTTAGTTGCTCTCTCCTTCAGGCAGAAGAAAAGAAGAGCAACCCCTGCAAGCCTGTTCTGCAGTCCAGTTCTACACCTACCCTCCTTGCATTCCAGCTGGGGTCATCCAGTAGCTAGGATTGTAATGTTTTAAATGCTGAATATATTGCTATGGCATGAAACAAAACTTGCAAAAAAAAACATTGAATTTGTAATGGCTTTATATTTTGTGATTATTTCATCTATGTATGATTAGCATTCATTTTTTAAAATTATCACTATGTTCTATCAATCAAGGAAATTCCAAACTTCAAGAAAGTTTTAAAGAGTTTGAGTCAAAGGTGAGGGCTAAAACCAAAAGCAAAATCTCCAAGGAATGTAAATATACTCCAAGGAAGAGCAGTTTTGCAGTTTCTGTTTATCATTAGGTTCAAAGAATAAGGAGGGCCATGTGGAACCATTGGTGGCAGATTAAGGAGGTGGGAGATACTAAAGCAGGGACTTCTCTAGAACTGGGTAAAAAGCAAAATAGATACAAAAGAGCAAAAAAGAAAGAAAGAGAAAAGATAGAAAACAGAGAAAAATAGATACTTTTTTTTTTTTTTTTGCATTGGTGGCTACAGGATAGTTAACATTTAACATATATAGTTTACAGAAATATGTGGTTAAAAGATAACCATGAGGAATGTTGGAGTTATCTCAGGTACCAGGATGTTTATGTCCAGAGGCCTGGAGAAGTGCCATTAAGTATGTTGTTCTAGATGCACAAAAGCTAAGGACAAGGCCTGGTTAAGGTAACTATTAATCTATCATTCAAGCCTTAGGATGTTACTTCCCTTTATAACCTGCTCAGTTGTGAAGTTTTGTGATCAGAGCATCCCATGTGGTTACTTTCAGTTACTAGCTTGTCAGGTGTTTCAGGTAATTCCCAGAGCTCATTAGGTCTGCCAGGTAGCCTCCTTTTCATCCACAGTTTATAATTTCATACATGCTAGCACAGGAAGATCATAATCAGAGAAAGCTGCAAAGAAAAAAAGTTAGCACTTCACCAACTCCCTTGCTTTTTGCCATAGGTAAGTGAATTGAAATTTAAACTCTGAATATTGAAAACAGAACAAATTTTCATCACTGATGATTTTTGCTATGATTTATTTTTTTAGAACCTCTTTAAAAAGGAAACAACATGAAAATAGAGGGCAGCCTTCAGATTAAAATATACCTTTTAGTTTTAAAAAGCAATTTTTACCTTGCTAATGAGCTCTTGTTGAAAGCAAATGCCTAACCTTTAAGGGCTGATGATTTTTGTTATCTAATGTGCATATTTTAGAGTGGGCCAATTTCAATTCTCAGACAATGTAAAAAGACCTTACAAAACCTTGTTACCTGGAATTTGAACACAGCTGTCTGGCTCTGCAGTGATTTGAGTTTGCTACTGCAGAATAAAATTGGTTGCTGGCATTTGGGGATCATGAATTCAAGATCCTACTTGCCTAGACCTGACTCTAAGCTGAAATGTTATACTCTATGCTGTGGGCAGTTTTAGCCTTAGTACTATGTGTACTGAACTGAAATCAAATGGGATCTCACCACTCAATGAATAGAACTCAGACTCTGGGACTGCTACAGATTTAGAACAGCCCTCAGTGGGGCTGAAAACTGAAATCATTGTGGATGATGCTGGCTTGTCTGAGTTACATACAGATGCCCATGGAAAGGGTTTTGTTTTCTCATAAGAGCATCTGCAGTTGAGCTGACTGGCTCTGTATTGCTGATAGAGACTAACTGCATTCCTAACTTGTGGTTCCTATCAAAAGCTCCAAGGTGAACAAGGCACATCACCTGAGGAAGCTACCAAGCTTTGTAAGACAGATCTTGATGGTTAATGGGATTTGTTTTAATCAGCTAAGTCTAAAACTCCTAGAGGACATGACTAAAGTCCATACCATATGTTTGTCCTTGCATCATAGGGTCCTAATGATAATAACTTTGCTGTAAAGATGCCTTTGATAAGGATAAAGGGTATGGATTGTACAAAATAGTGAATACAGTAGGCCTGAAGTTACTATCTTTTGAAAGGTCTTGCTTGTAAAGTTGACCCTGAGCTGGTATCTGGGAACTTGGCACTCAAGCAGTATCCTTACTGATAAGGAGTCTGACTATGCCTAGGCTTTTCATAGAAACAGTGGAATTTATAGTGAACACCTGCTATTCAATGGGGATTCTAGAATTTGAGTACATGCTAGGCACGTGCTGCCAACGTGATCATACCTCAATAAAAACTTTGGGTACTCTAGTGGGTTCAATAGTGCCCCCCTAAATTCATGTCCAAGTCCTAAACCATAAAACCTGTAAATGTGATTTAGATAAAAAGTTTCTTTGCTAATGGAATTAAATTAAGCATCTTGAGATGAGATCATTTTAGGCTTAAGGTGGGCCTTTAATTCAATGGTGGGCCTTTCTAAGAGAAAGGCAGAGAGGAAATGAAATTTGAAACTAAGACAAAGAGAAAAAGCCCCTAAAGTTGGAGACAGAAATTGGAGTATGTGTCCATAAAAACAAGGAATACTACAGTTTGCTGGTAGCCAGTCTCTTCTACCTCAGAGCTTTCGGAGGAACCAACCCTGCCAACACAGTGATTTCCGATTTCTGGTCTTCAAAACTGTGAGACATTGTATGTGTGTAGTTTTAAGCCATCACTTGTTATAGCAGCCTTAGGAAATAAATGCAAGCACTGAGTACTGAGAAGCATGGGCTTCTCTGGACAAAAATAGTACACATATCTTCTTTGCATTTTTTAGTGCCAGGAAAGAAATATGCTAGATGTGTCTCTTCACAGAAGAGAGGGTATAATAAAGTCTGCGAAAGCATTTCTACAGATTCCTCCCATGTCTTTGTCCTTTGCCTCACCTGTCATGTATCCCTTGGCTATAATAAACTTTATCTCTGAGTACAACTGTATAGCAAATGACAGTAATTGTGAGTATTGAGGAGCCTTAAATAGACTGGTTATGTATATCCTCCACGTCTCAATAGACAATGAGATCTAGATCATTTATAGAAGACCTAATGGTGAGCAGGAGCAGTAGACCCTGAGCTATTCAGTGAAAAAAAACATAAAGGTTTTCTAGTCAGAGTAAGATTAGTAAAGAGAGAAAAAGAAAATACTAACCTCCCAAAGGCAGGAAACTAATGCTGAGAAAGAGTACCTAGAAGATCAGTAATAGAGTACCAACTTGCTCTACTTCCCTACTAGATAATATTAATGGAGCAATTTAAATTATTTTAAAAAGGGTTTTCATTGTTAAAGATATAAAACAAAGAATACATTCATTCAGAATAAGACAATGAGACAAAAACAGGCAAAAATAAAATATATATTTTAAAAAGAAACAATCAGAAATGCTATATAAAATATACAATTACTAGGATTTAAAAATTCAGATTAAATAAATGCCAGGCACAATTAAAGAGAGAATAATAGTGAATTGCAAGACAATACATGCAAAGAAAATCAACTCAAATGCGGCATAGTAAAATAGATACTTAAAATATAAATGAGATAAGACATGTGGGGTAGATTATAGAAATCCAACATAAATGCACATGTATTGAATGACAGCTCAAGATGAAAAGAAGAGAAGGAATGCCGGAGAACAATACTGGATGATTAAAAGTCTGAGAGCTGAGCAGATAAATCCAAATGAAAACATCTAGTGACAATATAAAACATTAAGGATAAGTTAAGGAAACAGTAAACACCACTGCAAAAAAATTACCTACAAACTAATCACAGTTTGACTGAAAGTAGATTTCTTCAGTAATAATAGATATCAAAAGACAATGGAGTAACCCTTTCCGTTCACTGAAGGAAAATTACTGTTTATCAACAATTCTAGACTTCTGGTCAAGATGGCGACATAGGCAAACATGGCTCATCTCCTTGCACAACCACATCAAAATTACAACTAAAATATATAACAATCATCACTCTAAACCATCAGAAATCAAGTTGAATGGAAGTCTGACAACTATGAAATTAAATAAGCCACATGCATCCAGGCTGGTAAGAGGGGCGCAGTTAGGTAACAGGCTGATCTTTCACCCACAGGTGATGGACAAAAATTCAGGAGGGATATCTCAGAAGCAAGGAATTTCAGCCTGACACCAGGCTCCCCAGACCAGGGTTCCAGTGCCAGGAAGGTAAGTTCCCACAAGTTCTGGCTAAAAATACCAGGAGGAATTGAGTTGGTGGAAAAAACTGCGGGACCACAAAGCAGTTCCTCTTAAAGAACCCACACACAGATTCACCTACTCAGACTCCCTCCCTCTGGGGTCCAGCTCCTGGGTCAAAGCTTGAAGGACAGCAGTGGTATACAGGGAAAAGCTGAGTTTTCTAGCATTGAACATTGAGCACAGCAGAAGCCATGCCTCTTTTCTCGGCCCTCCCCTGACAAAGCTAGTGGGCTAGTGCCATATCTGAGACTCCAACCTGGCTAACAGTGTTTGATCTGTGGTCAAGATCCCTAGGAACTCTTCCCCACCCAACTTTCAGGCCCACTCAAGCTGTTTTTCAATATGAATGCCTGGTCTTGGCTCAGGCTTCACAAGTTCCTAAATCCTCTCAAACAAGGCACAGCTGGCATCAATGAGCTTCGGGTCCAGCAGCAGCAGCAGCAGCAGCCAGCCTAGATTCACAGGTTGGCTTTGCCTGGGAATCTCCAAGCCCAGTACAAGTAGTAGCCATCTCAGATTGTTGAATAGCTCAGGCAGGGTGGCCCCAGGCAAAATACAAGTTGGAGCTAACCTTGGCCTGCACCACCTGGGAAACCCCAGGGCTAGAATACCCAGTGGACAGCTATGGACCACACTGGAGCACAGCCACCCTGACATTGCACAGCTGATCCTCCACAGAGGGTGGTAAGTGGTCACAGTCAATCCTTGCAGCTGACAGGCCTGGTTAAATCTCTCTCATTGATCAGCCAACAGTAACCAAGGCTCAGCTTGAAGAGGAAGGTATACGTAGCCCACACAAAGGGCATACCTCAACTACATAGCTTAGGTGATAGGGGAGACTGTGCAACTGGACCCTACAGGACACCCACATATTAGGCCATGCTACCAAAACAGGGAATCATAAAGGCTCTACATAATACATAGAAGCAAACCCAGGAAGGCTGCCAAAATGAGGAGATAAGAGGAAATACGGCCCAATAAAAGAGAATTATTTAAGAAAAAGATAAAAACTATGAGCAGTAAAATGACAAAAAATACAAATCAATAATTGAATCCAAAAAACAAAGTAAATAGGAAGAACAGAGGTAGATTCATGGCTATGGACAGCAATTTGATGGTTGTCAGATGGGAGGGAAGTGTGTAGGGAAATGGTGAAGAGGTGAGGAGATTAAGAAGTACAAATAGGGGACATAAAGTACAGTATGGGAAATGGAGCAGCCAAAGAACTTATGCATGATCCCTGGACAAGAACAATAGTGGGGGGTTGCTTGAGGGAGTGGGGGGTGCTAGATGGAGAGGGAAGTAAAGGGGGAAAATCAGGATAAGTGTAATAGCTTAATTAATAAAATATAATTAAAATAACTATAAAATTTATAATTTATAATAAATCACACTAAGAAAATAAAGAAAAGTCAAAATAAAAAATGTCATAGAGGTGCAAGAACACAAATTCTGGTAGGAGAGGGAGTCCAGGTTCAACAAGCGGCTTTAGCAGTGGCCCTGAGATGTTTCTAAAAGGCAGCTGCCCTGCTGTTGCAGAAACCAGGGCAGGTTGGAGGGAGAGTTATTCAGGCAGAGTCACTGGTCATGTCAGGAAGTGAAGTCACTGCTCTTTACTGAGGAGTCACCCAGGAAAGGGGACCCAAGCAGGGATCTCATTTCTTAAAGGGAGAGCCCATCAGAACTTGGAACCCTGGTGGTAACCAGGCAAATCCTAAAACTGCCCCTAGTTGGCTCACTTTGGCTAGAGATTTTGCAGAGAGAATGTTTGTTTGTCTGCCCATTTCTGAAGGCCATGGCCCCAAGAGAGGTAGGAGAAATACTAGTATTTTCTGCCACTACCAATGCTGCACAGGGTCCAAACACATCCAAGACAGAAGGTCCAGAGTGGTTTTGTTGGGGCCAGGCTACCACTCAGATCCCACCTGGGCTGCTCTATGTCACATCCCTGTGTGTGTGGTGGTGTGTGTGTGTAGGTGATTTCTTCTTGCTCTGCCCTGAGCAAGAAGAAATGAGAAGCCTGGTGGGCTAGTGATGTTCACACCCCAGGGCAAGGATGGCTAAGTTGATGTGGAGTGTGAGTGTGTGGATGGTGTTCTCTGTCCAAGGATCATCCTGAATTCCAGAAGTGAATCTCATTTCCTCTGGATGAAGGTCTGTGTGGACCCAAGGCTGGGCCTGATTCTAAAGCAGAATGTCCAGTGGACAGTAACTAGGGCTGAGCAGGGCTTGAGAACTCTCAACCAACTACTGGTCACTGTCATTGCAGAGCTCAACCCAAGTGGTAGAGGAACAATAGATCAATGAAGACACCTACCTGGTCTCCACTAGTGATGGGGAAGTCCACCACACCACAGATGGCCAGTATGGGGAAAACATGCCTGATGACATCCTGTGGTTTGAGGAACCAACATGCATGGATAAATGGAGAACACCTACCCCAAAGCTACCCAAGCTCCACAAGAAGGTGATAATTCACATCATCATGGAGCATGGAGCCCATGTTAAACAACCCAGGCCAGATGATCTAAAATCAAAAAAGGTGTACTCAGAATGTTAAGAGGAGGAAATATGGGGATGGGATAAAGAGTGGAGGTGCAGGCAAGATTGTGGGGTGCCAGACACACAGGAAGAGCCTGAAGGGGCTGGATAGGAGCTAAGGCAGGCCTAAGACCAACCATCTCCCGGAATTTTCCCAGAGAGAGCATTGTGGTGTGTCATTGACTGAAGCTCTTCTGAAAGGTCAGAGCTGTATTCTGTCTGTGGGAAGCAGATAAATGAGTGATTTTTTTCTCCCTCCCAACTTCAGCACCAGCCCATGAACAGCTTGTCAATGGAGATCCCAGTCACCTCTCCACCAGTGATGAGTAGCGGTTCTATTCCACCAAGAACATTAGCAGACCAAAGTTACTGTCACCATCAAAGAGTCTGGGGAAGACCCGAGGGTGGCCAGAAAGGGACAACCCTCCCAGAGCTACTCAAGCTTGAACAGAAGCTGAGCATTGCTTATGCCAACTGGGAAGATGTTGCCCATGTTAGTGTAATCAGGTCCAATGAGCTTGAGCCCAAGTCAGACCCTGAGGGTGAGAAACTGGGGAAGATTGGAATCAGAAGGGGAAGAAACTGCAAGCAAATGTATGGGGAGGAGTCAGCGCCAGACACAGGAGCACATTTAGAACTGGATCGGGAGATAGGTTGGGCCTCAGACAACTCATCAGCTAGAGTCTCAGACAGTGGAGAGGGCATCCTAGAGTGGGCACCAGGCTACAGATTTTCAGGGAGGCTCTGGACATGTTGTGTTCATGGGGAACATTGGAAGTGCAGGCAGATAGGTGATGTTTCATCCTCTGGCAACTCCAGCATCATCCCCAAAAGAGCAGCTAGATGCCAGAAACCCATGCTCTTGTTTACAAAAGTGAGGGGCTGCTGTCCCATAACACCAAGTCCCAGAGCACCTCTCTTTGCCTGTCAACACATAGGGGCCTGGGGACCAGGGCCTGGGAATGGCCTGAAAAGAAAACATACCCAGAAGGTCCCCAGACTCCACAGGAAATTGACTATTGTTGACTCCATCCTGGAGCATGGTACCTATGTTAATAGAACCAGGCCCAATGACCTAGAACCTAAGAAGTCAGAGCCCATGGGTGAGATGTTGGAGAAGGTAAAGGAGAAATTGGGGAGATGGTACAACCTAGTTTATGGGATGGAGTCAAGGCAAGACACACAGGGAGCACCTGCAGAGGCTGGCCAGGATCATAGATGGGCTTCAGACAACCCATCTGATAGATTCAGTGGAGTGAATCTTGGGCTGCAGGTTTTCTGGGATGCTGTCTCTCTTCTGTCAGTTGGGGGACATTGGACAAGTAGGCACATATGTGATCTTTTCTCCTTTTGCCATCACAGCACCAGTCCAGGAGGAGCAGCTGGGCAACAGAGAACCCTGTCCCTTCTTTACCAATGTTGGGCAAGTGCATGACATCACTGAGGGTCAGAGCAGGTCTGAAGTAACTGTCACCACCCAGGGATATGCAGAACCAGGGCCAGGACATTGCTTGAAACTTTTCTAGAAGTCACTCAGACTCCACAGAAATGTCACTATTCTTAAGAACAACCTGAAGCAAGGTACCCATGTTTTTGGAACTGAGTCAAGTGATCTGGAGCCCAAAAATTCAGAGCATTTGGGGGAGAATTTGGGAGAAATCATGGAGGGATCAGAGAGAAATTGCAGGGGAGTTTTGGGGAGGAGTCGGTGTCAGACACATAAGGAGCACCTGAAGAGGCTGGCCAGGAACAAGGTTGGGCTTTAGGCCATCATCTGCTGGATTGTCAGTGGAGAGGGCACCCTGGGGTGGGTCCTAGGCTATAGCTTTTCTAGGACTATGTGGCTCTGTTCTGTCTGTGGAGGAGCATTGGGCAAGTAGGGACATGGTTCATTTTTTTTCTTTTTGCATCAGTCCAGAGTGAATGGCTGGTCAACAAGACCTCGGCCACCTCTTTGCCATTGTCGGACAAGTGCACAACACCACTGAGGGCCAGAGCAGGTCAGAGGTAACTGTTGCCACTCAGGGACTTGGGGAACCAGGGCCCAGGCATGGCCTGAAAAGGAAATGTTCCCAGAAGACACCCAGGATCCACAAAAATGTGACTATTATTTATAATTACCTGAAGCAAGGTGCCTGTGCTCATGGAGTGGGGCCAAATGACCTAGAAACCCAGAATACAGAACCTGTGGGTGAGTATTTGAAGGAGATCAAGGAGGGATCAGGGAGTCGGGAAGATGGCGACAGAGTAGAGAGTAGTACTGATGGTGTTCTCGAGTACCAGAGCAGCTGGAGGACAAGATAGGGAGCGTGAGACATCTTCGGGACCCTGGGAATTGGAGCGGGCAGCATCTGGACACGGGGGAGCACAGCCCAGAGGCAGAGGAGGTCAGCAGGACAGTAGTGAGGCGTTCCCAACAGACTGTCCGGTGGGCCGAGGTTGGCTCTGGGCAGGGGTGGCTCTGCCCAGAGGGGCACCTTTGACTGAGACCAGCTCCAGGATCCCTGGTGACTGGAAGTCTCAACAGTGAAGTGCGGGCGGCGAGGTCAAACACTGTGGGGAACATGGAGTTGAACTCTTGCAGGGGAGGGACTGTGTGAGAGACTCGCTCCGGCAACAGGGAGAGGAGACTCTATACAGGGCTAGAGGCGGAGGAGAAGAGTCCTGCTGGAAGCCGGAGCAGGGGAGCGGGGAAGTGCAACGGCAGGGGTGGCGAGAGGGCCTAAAGTGGTGCTGCTGGGTCACTGGGGAAACAGCAGCTGGAAGCCCCTGCAAGGGGCGAGGCCCGGCCCTGAGTGGCCACACAGGCCCCTAGGCTCCGCGGGGGCTCCAAGCGGCGAGCCAGCTAGCGGGGAACTGGTGGTGGGGGCAGCTGACCTGCCATTGCCAGAGACAAAGGCCACACCACCCACGCCTGGGAGGGGTTCATCACAGAGGCCACATAAAGGACTCCACGGAGAGCTGGTTGGCTTGGAGGAGTGGTGCCCGCCCCGGAAGGGCGGGACAGTGTAGGCGGCCTCAGACAGTGTTGACAGACAGGGGTGGCCTCCTCCCAGAACTGCGGGGGCGGGGCCCGTCCTCACAGGGACCAGCGAAGTTGCGGGCTGCCGTGCAGAAGTGCTGGGTGCTCCTCACGGGCAGGAACCTCCACCAGGAGTGGGAGGGGGCACCCTGCGGGCTCCAGAATACCGGCAGCCCTAAAACCCAGCCAGGATGCAGAAGGCCCAGTCTACCTGGGGGCTGACATTCAGAATCAGCCCTACTGTAACAATCAGAGGCCCTGCCACACACCAAGACCAGCTAGAATATAGACTATAGACTGTAAAGTCCTGGCCAAGAAAAAGAGGCTGCATCAGGAAAGGGATTGCTGCCAATCTCAAGCACCTGAGTTATACCGAGAGCAATATGAACTATTAATCCCCAACATATCCTTTGCAAAAATTACTTCTCACATATTCTTAATCCCCACCATACCTCAATCCACCTAAATACCCAAGACCTTCCCCCTACTCTAGAATTAAAGTCTACTCACTCTGTGGCTATAATGCATTCCCAGTCCTCAATCTAAGTATTCCTCCCTTCCCCAGCCTTTCTAAACCCCTTCTTTATTCTTTTCATCCTTCCTCTTTTTTTTTTTTTTTTCCTATTAAAAAAAATTTTTTTTTTAATTTTTCTTTTCCTTTTCTTCCTGGTAAAGCCCACAGGTTCTGGCTCCACCTGGACCAATCAGAAATCATAAAGGGGGAACAGAAAGCTACAACCTTTCTTTATTAATATTGATTTATCTTTGTCTTGTGACTTTCTCCACCCACCCTTTTTTTTTTTCTTTTTCTTTTTCTTTTTTCTTTCTTTCTTTCTCCTTTCTTTTCTCCCTGATAAAACCCACTGGTCCTGGCTCCACCTGGACCAAACAGAGACCATAAAGGGTGAACAGCCCCTAAACCTTTTCTTTATTAATATTGATTTCTCTTTCTCTTGTGACTTTCTACCTTTTTTTCTTTCTTTTTTTCCCTCTGCTAAAAGCCCTCAGGTCCAGGCTCCATCTGGACCAGTCAGGGATTACTAAGGGTGAACAGCCATCTAAACCCCTTCTTCTTATTATTATTATCATTGTTATTTATTTTTTCCTTTTGCAGTTTTTTTTGTTTGGTTTGGTTTTGTGTTTTCTTTTTGTTTGTTTTGTTTGTTTGTTTGTTTGTTTGTTTTGGTCTTTGTTTTTGTTTTTGTTTCTGCTGAAAGCCCACAGGACCAGAATACAACCAGACAGCCCCAATAAAGGACACACCACGAACAGCAAGTGGAGAAAATCTGGGAGACGGCAACACTGAACTCCACAAATCTCCTATCACAGAAGGGTGCTCAACTAAGGCAAGAAACCAAAGCAGGTTAACCCAAGGAAAGAACAAAAATAAATAAATAAAGAGCAAGCAAGAACAGACACCCAAAATGGGGAAAAAAGAATCAGTCCATCACCAAAAGGAAAGGAAGAATCCCCAGAAAGAACATAAAATGAAACAGAGACACCTGGAATATCAGATAAGGAATTCAAAAGAATGATGATAGAGAAGCTCAGTGAGCTCAGCCACATCAAAGAAAACTGTAAACAACTCTAGAAGAACTACAAAGAACTCCAGGGAAATTACAAAGAACTCCAGGGGGATTACAAACAACTCCAGGAGAATTACAAAGAACTCTAGGGAAGTTACAAGGAACTTACTGAGAACTACAACAGAATGAAAATGACATGGAAATTATCAATAAGTGCCAGGATGAAATGAAGAATACAATTTCTGAATTGAAGAATACAGTAGAAGGATCAACAGTAGGCTAGAGGAAGCAGAGGACCGGATCAGCGAGTTGGAGGATAATGTAGACCAATACTCCAAGACAGTACAAGAGAATAAAAAAAGGCTGAAGAAGACTGAAGAGGGGTTAAGAGAGCTGCAGGACAACATGAAATGTAACAACATCCATATCATAGGGATACCAGAAGGAGAGGAGAAACAAGGAATGGAAAACCTGTTCAAAAAAGTCATGATAGAAAATTTCCCTAACATGATGAGTAAAAACATTAATCAAGGTCAGGAAGCACAGAGGGTCCCAATGAGGATCAACCCAAACAGACCAACACCAAGGCACATTATTATTAAAATGGCGAATTTCAAAGACAAAGAGAGAATCCTAAAAGCATCAAGACAGAAAAGACATACATAAATAGGGGCTCCAATAAGGCTATCAAATGATTATTCAACAGAAACAATTCAAGCCAGAAGGGAATGGCAAAAAGTATTTCAAGTCATGGTAAACAAAGGCATGCAACCAAGAATACTCTACCCAGCAAGGCTCTCATTCAAGATAGAAGGAGAAATAAGGAGCTTCCCAGACAAAAAAAAGACTAAAAGAATAAATCTCTACCAAACCAGCATTGCAAGAAATGCTAAAGGGTCTGCTATAAAAATAAGTAAACAAATAAAATGAAGAAACAGAGAAAGCCAAAGAGGAATACAGACACAAAGGGAGAAAATGGCAATGAATAAGTATCAATCAATAATCACCTTAAATGTAAATGGATTAAATGCACCAATCAAAAGACATAGGGTAGCCGA